>KZ063071.1:22694-80633 GCA_002091835.1 Anopheles maculatus
AGAGAGAGAGAGAGAGAGAGAGAGAGAGAGAGAGAGAGAGAGAGAGAGAGAGAGAGAGAGAGAGAGAGAGAGAGAGAGAGAGAGAGAGAGAGAGAGAGAGAGAGAGAGAGAGAGAGAGAGAGAGAGAGAGAGAGAGAGAGAGAGAGAGAGAGAGAGAGAGAGAGAGAGAGAGAGAGAGAGAGAGAGAGAGAGAGAGAGAGAGACAGAGAGAGGAAGGGGGGGGGGGAATTTATTAGTAATTAAAAAAGATTACGACGATTCTTATGAGCAACAGGAACATTTTAAACATGCTAAAAAAGATTGCCAAATTAACCAACAAAATTTACGACAACCACATTTTAATTATGATGGTTCAATTACTGTTTGATTCGCGATTGTTTGATCCCAAGTGGTTTTATTAGATCAAATTTGAAATATCTTGTTTGAACAACTTTGGCTTTTTACGAAGTCTATTCTCGTTTTAAATTAGAGCATGTTATTCTTGGCGTTACATAAGGATGGTAGGAAGTATATCTTACATACATATCTTGCTAGATGATTACTTTCAATTATACATCATAATCACATCACAATTTTATATACTTTCAACCAATTCATTAGCAATGCAATACACACAGAGCAGACTGAATGTATTGCTCATCAAGCTTGTTAGATGATATGCAGAGGTTTGTGAAGGCAAATAAGCAAAGCCAAAAAACAAAAGCTTCCCGGTTAGGAATTTCTTCTTCTAGAAAATTTTCTTTTCTTTCAAATAGCAACTACCATATTTACTGTTTCCTTAATTTAGTTTTAGCTACTGCCAATAAAATACATTTCATGTACGCTTTCAAATGCTACCGTTTATTGTATTGTATTGTACTGTTCCGTTCAACCGTGATATTCATTTTCGTTCTATTGCAGCAGTTTTTTTCTTTTTTTTGGGCACCTGTGGGCACCTCTATTCCTCCCATTCATACGTCCGCATATATGCCAGAAACAGCTCAAAGTATTGTGTTTCCTTCACTTCGTCGGCCAGCTGCTCGATTCGCCGTTCAATGCTGAGGTAGTCTTCCGTAGTCCTTGCCACCTCGATTCGTCCATTCAGGTGTTTTATATATCGAATGATTTCCCATGCGACTGGGATGGAATAGATGTTCATCACTTCTGTTGCGATGTCACACAACATCAGCATCAATTCGACTCGGCTCTTAGGGGTGCTCATCTTTGGATCCGTTCTAAAGCTATGGATGAACATTGGAAAACGAAGATATGGGTAATTGGATTTAGAAAATCGAAGATCTACAAAAGCACCATTTGCAACTATTGCTGTTAGTAGGAGGTTCGAACCCTGCATTAAACAAGACTTGTACCTCAATTCTCAACGTGGCCATACAAAACTTTGAAAGAAATATCATCGATATAATATCATTTAGGAGCTAAACGAGTCTTGCCAATGCAGCAGCTAAGACTTTACTAGAGACTGTGGAAACTTAAAGATGAGTGCGCTTTCACGTATCACAACTAACACTTACTGCGTATTAGATTATTTTTATCTCCACAATCGAACGAAAAGCCCCACATCGATAGTACCAGAGACACATTTGAACGGGTGAAACGTTCAGTGCTACACTGCACACAGAAGCGTTGTGCGTTTCTGTCGATGCGTGAAGTTTTCCAAAGCGCGTTTGCAGCCTTACATCGCATCTCGGACGGGCTGTACGCTTGGTGGTAAGCAGCAAGCAAAAAAAAAAGAACAGGATAACGAACTTTAATGGCAGCAGACAGACAGCCCAGGGGTAGCAAAATGTTCAAAACACATTCTCAGACCAGAGACGAAAGAGGTCTAAGAGAACCAAAATCTCCGAAATTCCACAAACAACAGCAGCATTCACAGACCGAAACCCACGGCAGCTCCAGGACAAACCCGTTTTTGCTCCCACTACAGTGCTACACACAATCCTTTTTTTAGGTTAAAACAATAACTGGACGAGAGAAATAACATTGATGCTGTAGTTAGTTGTCCGGAAGTTAAAAAATAATTTTGTTTTTAAACATTTTGGAATATTTGGATGTGATGTGACATCCGTAATGTGTGTTATAAGTTTGAAGAAATGTTTTCAAATAACCGAGAACCATCGCTTTACAATAGTAGCTGAATTTCGGTACTGTAAAAATAAGACTGTACACTTAGAAGACAGGAAAATGTTAGCGTAAACTAATAGTTATCTTAAAGCCCAAAGTGTAGCATGTTGTACACGATTAACTTGAGAGGACCGGCTCGGTAAAATGCCCGAATATGGTAAGCTAAATCCCACAATAGTTATCTATGCAACTTCCATGTTTCAAGAATCAAGAAATGTTTGGATACCAAAAAGCCTCAAGATCAACGTCAGCCGACATATGAGACGCACGCCGTACAGTTGAGACTATTATTTGCGTCTCATTTAAACATAACCGAGCTTTTTTAATGGAGCTCATTATTTGTCGAAAATTCTCCAAGGGTCCACACGGGTTAACATCCTCCCGGTGCAAAACGATCCTAACGAACCCCGACGCGCCAATCAATCAAAAGTGACACAAAACATTAGGCTTCTCGCGCCTCACGCACTGCGCGTAATTCGTCATGTAAATTGGAAAAAAAATAAAGAAATGGAAAATTAAAAATTCCATCTTTTGCAGTTGCAGCCATCTCCACCTTCCGCACCAAAAGATGTTTCATGGGCACGCAGTTTTATGGCGCGTTTTTTTATGACGCACCCAAAATCCTCTTTTCTTTCATTCACAATTTCGGGGTCCGAGAAGATTGGCAACGATGGATGGCAAAACGTTGGACCTATTTTGAAGTTTGGCAGACTTTTGGAGAGCACCGAAAGCCTCTTCCTTCACCGTCTTCCCTCCCTCCCCAGTTGAATCCTCAACTAATGGTGCAAAATATTAATCCCTGTACGGCAAAATATTAACAGCCGAAGCTTTAATAGGCTCCAATAAAACTCTACCTCAGACATTCGGGCTCCGAGTCGACGGGACGCAATATTTTGCTTTGAAGTCAAGGCTGGAAGATGGCGAGCGCAAATGGAACATGTAAACCATTTTTTCTGAGGCTGCTCTTAATTTACGTATGAATATTCAATTAGCAATTAAATGCTGCCTTTTCTGGTGGTCCATGTTACCCTCAGGTCTCGTAAATGGAAAGAATTCCAGTATTTTTTTTCTTGCGTATGAGGGAGTTTCGTGGGAGATTCAAGAAATCGTTGCCCACCGGACAAAGACTACGGTTGGAAAACTATTGCGCTCGGCCTGGTCTCTCCACCACCAGCACTGCATCGTGTTGGGGCATCGTGCCCATGTTGGCACAATGCCCATCGAGGGCATCGTGATGCAGCATGTTCAAGATGTTATGGGTGCGCGGTAATTTATGACGCCTCCCGACACCGATCGATCATGCGGATCGGTTTTATTGCACGCAGCTGCATGTAGCGCTTCGAAGCTTACGGCTGCAATCCAATGCCATTTGCATGCCACCATCACCGTGCTCGCTGCATCCAGCGTTTCCTGCTGGAGTGAAGCAATGCCATCCCGGATCCCAACAAAGGGCACTACAGATTCGTTTCGCTAGCGGAGCGAAATTTAATGTTTTGCTCGTTGATTGCATTGATTGCATTGAACTAAGGAGGTCATTTGTTGGGCAGAGAGTTCATATTGCCCTTTACTTTCCTTGCATGTTCGACCACCAGAGCTGACTTTGGTGGTCGTTATTTTAAGCAGATAAATATTATTCCGGGGCTGCTCGCAAAATTTCAGCGTACAGAGATACAGAAACTGGAAACACTAGTTGAGGTGATAAACAATTATTAATTCGTAGTGATACGCCTTAAGCTAGGCAATGCGGTTTGTATCCTGGATCGTAGTGATACACTCACCACAATTAGAATTGAACTAAGGTGAATAAGTGGTGAAAGAAATTGCATCCAACTAAGCATTCTCGCATGAACATGGGACCTATCATTGCTATTAAAGTGTATTACTTTATGATTCCTTGAATTGCAAAACGAATGCGTACATGCGTCCACTCAGAAAGCTACATTTGTACCCCATATCAGCGCTTGAAACAGACCTCCAGCGTTAAATGCAAAAACGACAATTGAACACGCAGTTATTGTGATTCCATAATTAATATCTTGTCTACAAAATTAGCTCAGGTTAAGAACTTATTTTATTTACTGCAACGTCAAATAGTTAGTTAAGACGAGTTTATATTATTATGACTATATCGTTTCAATTTCACGAGTTATTTGAAGTTCCATACTACATTTCTATACCCAACATTTGTCGATAAAGGTATAAATGTTTGTACTGTGCGGATGTTTAATATATGATTGGAAAGCAAATTTTATATACCTTTCATTAAAAATATGGAATAAAAAATATTTTCTTTAAAGAACTATTTATACAAAACTCTCGCCGCGGCCCGGTGGTAGATGTGACAACGGCGCCGGTCTTCACACGGCAGGACCGGGGTTCAAGTCTCATCTGGGCCGTTCCCCCATAGTGAGGACTGACTATCCAACTATGCGGTAACAATAAGTCTAGTAAGCCAGAAATGGCAGGCATGACCTTATGAGGTCGTTAGGCCAAGAAAGAAGAAGATACAAAACTCTCATTAAAAGCGTTAAATGTATTTTTTATATCATTCAATTTTCAATTCAAATCTCACCTTACTAATGCTCAATACGCTGTAAAAATTTCACGACTATAATTTGATCGGTAATGTGAAAAAACAAATCATTAAAACAAATCATTAAACCTGTCGCTGTGTAATGTATACACACAAGTAAATCTTCTGTCGTCATCTAATAAGCAATGCTACGGTAAGTTCTCGCGGACGTTGGTATGTTTAGATGATATAAAACAATTTTATGACCCATAATAAGGTGTAATACTACCTTGCCTTTGGGTTTTTTCTCAACTCGTGCACTGCCTGTTATGTTCAACTTTTGTACTAAAGTCAATGTTACGAAAATGGTGATGCTCTTCGTTCATTAACAACTTCTTTCTTGAACAGGTATCATGGCAAAAATCAGACAAGCTGAAATAGTGTACCTATTTATATTTAAAATTTCCATTGCTTTTAATATAGAACTCGTATTGCGCTCCTGACGTGGAAGAATTGATATTGGAAAGTATAAACAAATATCTGTTCAGTAAAACAGTAGTAACAATACAATACAAATCGAGCTAGAAAAGCTTTTCGAAAAGTGTATTAAAATAAATCAATGTTTAAAAACTAAAACAAAGTATGGCTTGGCTAAGCGTTTGATTTGGAATGATTTTTTGATTGATAAAACGGAATCTGCAACCCTAGGCAGGCCTCGTCGATCTTTCGCAGAGATTGGCCAAAAACAAAAGCGTAGGAAGAGCAGTGAAATGGGAGAAGATATTAGTTCACAATACAGTTTAGAAGAAGTGTTCCTTCTGGTCCGTCAAATTTTCAAACTATTGGCTCGAGTTTGGCAAGTTTAGTATAACAGTTCGTTTGTAAATTGGGCTCGGTACCATAATTAATTAAATATTATAGCAACATGTATAGCAAATTAGAAAGCAATAAAATTGTTAGCGTCCAACCTCACTCCCACGAACATCGTATATGTATACTTAAAGCCCCTAAAGAGCTACGAAAAGTATCCATGACAAGTGATGAAGCTGTTGTGTTGTTGATTGATTATAATTTAATCAAAGAACAATATGAGGCAAACCATCTCACTTCAGGCACTTGTGTGCATAACAGCTAAACGAATAGTGGAAATGCGGAAAAAAGTGTATTTGAATACGAAACAAGTTCAATTTTTTCTATTAATCTTGCTGTGTTCATGGGGTATTGATCGGTCTTTGGGCCGTTCTCAATACCATCGCATTACACTCTTCGTCTTATTGCTGAAGACGATTGCAACGATAAATACATGATTTGGATAAACAATCAGCCACAAAGCCAAAGATTTTGCAGAGCTCTCTCGATACAATTTAAAACAGCATTGCTTTGAAAACAAAACAAAAAATTTACGGTGAAAAATCTACTGCTATGGCGCTTTTAGACATACAGAAAGCATTTGACAATGTATGGGACCATGGTCTACTACACAAACTATATAGGGGGAAAACATAGGGTTTCCTATGTATATAGTTAGGATTATACAAAGTTACCTAAGCAATAGAGCATCGGCGGTATACCTTGGTACGACACACTCAGATCCCTACAGCAATTGTGCTGGAGTACCACAGAGAATTGTTTCAGGCCCTCTCCTATACAATTGTTATACATCCGATATTCCATCGCTGGATAGAAACACTCATCTATCACGCTATGCTGATGACAGTGCTTCACTTTTCTCACATAGAATCCATTCTCGACTGTATCTTGGATTGCAAAAGGGACTAGACAAATACACAAATTACCCTAGGGACTGGAAAATTATAGTTAACAGCTCTAAGACTCAAGCAACTGTTTCCCCCTTTAAGTACAGAATGCACATGTCCACTATATGTAGTAAAGTGAGACAACTGAACTTGCAAGGAAATACCGTACCATGGAGCACAGCTGTAAAGTATCTGGGTATAATCTTTGACAGAAAATTATTCTTCAAAGAACATATTGACACAATAAAAACAAAAATTTTAGGTCTACTGATGAGTTTATACCCACTTATAAAACGTAGCTTCCATCTCTCTTTATCCAGTAAGATGATACTCTTCAAACAGGTAATACTTCCAACAATTACCTATGGTTCAAATGTTTGGGGGTTTTGCTCTCCAAATAACCTCAAATCAATAAAAACAATACAAAACAAATGTCTAAAGATGATGACATAATCTCCCAAATAGATTCCCTACTATTGAACTTTTCTCCATCTCGAAAGTATTATACCTACGACTACGCACATCGTGTCTGATATCCTGTTCACCAATAATACAGAATTTGTTTATGTAATTTATTCTCTCTCTTCCTTTTCACCACCATATTCCTTTTCCGCTCTCAGATTTTGTTAAATAGCTTTCTACATTGTAAATAGTCTCCCACATAATTCTATTATTCCATAAGTTAGATAGTAAAGAACTAAATGATGCATTCGGAATATGAGGTTAAAGTTTTAGTTTAAGGTTTTATGTAAAATAAGTTAGCATAGGAAACTTTCCCAATATAGAGGATATCCTCCCACTATATGGTTGTATTCCAATCAAGAAAATTGTTTAGTAACAACTCGCCCAAATGCGAATGACCCCAAGTCAAAACCATAGTGCAAACTCTTTGTAAAAGATGGAAACCTATAAATAAGTACAAATGTATTTCTCGAAATAGTTGTAAATATGAATAAATTCAAATAATGTTTAATACTTAAAAAAAATTAATACGGTGAAACTTTCAATTTGCTATCCAATTTGTGTTCGTGTGGGAAATAATAAAACTGTTGAAGTTGATTTTAACATTGTTTTGAGTATGATTGATTTGGTAAAGTTTTGTCAATCTTAACCGAACATACCTAATATGTCCCGTCTGCCGTCGGGTTCCGGGTTTTTTGAAACAAGATCTTCTGGTACAAGCGCTGTGGGAAATGTCTGTAGAAACATTTTTGCATTAGAAACACGGTATAAATATTTGAGAAACGATAGAGTTGCTCGTGCCAGCAAATCGTTAAGGATGTTCATCTTGGAAGATAGTTTTATTAGTTTTATGTGTCAATCTACAGAGAAGCGTTAAAAGCGGTCCACAGTGACGCTTTCTGGATTTACAAAAGATACTTTTTGATATCTCGGCCCGTGTGCCCTGGCCTTGACCGCGTTTGTTTTCCGACTCACCTCACAGTGCCGCTGAGAGTCCGCTTCCCGGTAATTAATAATTGCTTACTTGGCGGCAATATTTAATTGCGACGGAAATAAGATTTCATCTGAACTCTGTTTCATTCGTTTCTTGCTAACCTTGAACGATTCGTCATTGATGCGCGTGTGTGTGTGGACTAAACATTCTAACTAGCCAACTAGCTAGTGTGGGTAAATGTGACACAACCAACACAACACACTCACATCAGCACGATCGCTCACCGCAAAGTGCCGCACACAACCGAGAACTCTGATGTCCGAACCCAACTCAACACGCAACAAGTTCAAACATGTTACACTGAATATACATTTTCAACCGATGGTTTTGTTTTTTACCAACTAACTTGTTCACAATTGCATACGCCTCTACTCCATGCAGCTAGACGTCACAACGATCACAAGCTAAACTTTAAACTAAAAAAAATGAAGTCTTTTTCAAAAACGTTCCATAGAACAACTGTCGAACACAAAACACAATTTTACGTACCCTGTGTGTGACGAGAGGACAGACGACGCAATCTCAGCGTACCCGCCGATGAACGCAGCTTCAGTTTCAGTTTACTGTACGTCTTGTGTCTACACTCACACCGACACGCAGCGAAACGTAAAACACAAGTGTTGCGCTCGCCGAATATGAACCGTCTAGATACAGGATGCAAACCTCAACAAGGCGTAAAACGTTTCCTGGTAAAAAAAAAAATTATCCATTTTGCGTTAGCACAAACGAGGGGAGACACGCTAACGCTTACTGTCACCAATAGTGCGTTGAAACATTGGCACGGATGTGTTGCATGGATGAAGGAAACTGAAGACAAAAAAGCAAAACGATAAGAATAAGAACGAAATAAAAACAAAAATCAAACGAGAGCAGACAAGCGCAAACGTAGTTCCGATCTTCTAATACCCAGACATAGGAAACACTCCAGACAGTGCGTGCAATACATGGAAAGGCAACAACCGTTACCTTTTCAGCACACGTTGTGATGTGTGACAATGAAGGCGTAAGTCCGTTAACCTCGTCCAACCCCATGCCATGGATAGATCGGTAGAAAGGTAGCGGATGGATATCAGGAAAACACGCTACGAAGCTGGGAACTGGCACAATACAAACGCTCGCTGTACGTGTGTTGCACGTGTATCGGTTCCGTGTTTAACAAGGAACGATCACAAAAAAACTTTCTATATTCAGCCAAGATAAGGAGTTTACGCATATGACGGCCGACAGTTGACTAGACAGCCTTTCTTTTTTGTTTGTTTGAATCGGAATTCGAACAGTGCATTCGAGTACAACACCGTTTGCTGAGCTTGCGGTTTGTCTGACGTTCGCCATAATGCATATGCATCGGTGACTCATGGACACACCGTCGGCAGTAAACTAACCAACCAACCATCGCCGCACACCCTCCAAAATTCTTACTGGTGCCTCACTGTTTGCATTACACAGGGGGGTTTTTTTTTACCGTGCGGGGAATTCGATTCTCCTGCACTTGGTAAAGCAAAAGTAACGATAAATCGAGGTAAAACATAAACCATAATGAAACTGGCCAACAACCAATCCGGCTGGGTGTTCGGTTGGAAGCGCATTTGCGAAGGGTGCGAGCCGGAAAGGGTCGGCCAAAGCGAGGGGTTGATTAATGACAGACGGTTTTCTGGAAGCAGCTTGAATCGTGCGTGCCCGTAGGTATAACAATCCACGAAGCAGGAACCAATCGGAAGGATGCAATTTGCGCAACATTTTATATAGAACAAAAAAAAAATGGAGCATAACAGCTAGGGCTACATTTCAAAGCAGCTTTAACACTGATGAAGCAAAAGAAAAGAAACCAGCACACCCAGAGCCAAAGACATATTTTGCATCAAAACTTCTAAAAGGAAAAGGTACAAATGGGCTTCAAGAGGAATGGAAACTGCACCGAACGACGGATTAGCAAAAAAAAAAAAGGTATTCTCGCTAAGGTCGCAGCAACACAACCCCAACGGGCCCCGTTGGTAGAAAGAGGGTACGCTGGAGGCAGAAGCGAAGGGAACAAGCTACACGGCACCACTCGTAAACCTTCGAACGTTTCTTCGCACTCCGTTCCAGGCGATTCCGAGAGCTCAAAGGTTGCAGATGAGCGCAATATCATTTGCATTCGCTCATAACTGATCCAATTATATCATAAATCTGTTCGGTTCCGGGTGTTCGTGCGAAACCCTTCGACGGTCACCTTTCCTCTGATGCTTTCGATCCTGCATTCACGAACGACGGTGGGATGGTGAAGCGCAACATAGCAACCAACATGTTTTATAATGCGTTTTACGACGGATGCGGTGGTTCGGACCATGTTTCGGTTCGATTTTACAGCATCCTTTGTGTCTCGCTGAGATGCTCCAACCGATGGATGGAGCCTTGAACCCGGCTGCAGCAGCGATACCAAGCTGCACGGCAAAAGGCGCATAACAAAACGTTCCCTTTACGACGGTTATCAATCACAGCAAGCTCATGTGTTCCAACGTGCATCCAGCGTGCCAATTGTAGGGGACTCGCGAACGACACCAAATAGGCGCTTTACGGTACGCTAAGAATACCGGGGGGAAGCGCAGAATGAAGTGGAACAGATTTGCAATTAAATTTGTTCCAAACACCGATTGGTATCGATTAGTGCGCGACAGAAGTTTACGATTGCAACCGCCACTCGGTGGAACGACCGTAGAATGATTTGTGAGGGCTGGTCGGAGGACGGCAAGCAACAACATGCAAGTTCGAGATCTTCTAACGTGAGTCATCATTTTGGAATTTAAAAATAATGATAGAATATGACATCATGTGTTGTGAACTACCCGTGTGAGACTCTGTGAGGCAAGCGGACAACTTGAGGATACTGTCTTGAGGACCATTTGCATGAAACGCAAGTGTTGGAACGTAAGCCTTAGTATCATTATCAGCAACAAAAAACTTACCTATATTAGAAGAGGACGCTTCCCGTTTATTCCGAACTAGAAAGGAGAATAACAACTCTTTTCAAAGAATTCATTCCCGTTCTTGCGTGCACTTCGTTTGTTTAATTCCTCGCCTCATGTTTTTGATTTTCACCACTCATTACCATCATTTCGCTCCATATTAAAAAAAATGGCAGGCATGACGTAAGAGGTCGTTAGGCCAAGAAAGAAGAAAGAACAATTCTTTTTAGAGTTAAAATCACAAAGAGTTGTTATATAGTACGTTTCGAATCGCAAAAGAGTTGTGAAACGATTCGAATCGTAAATGAGCTTTTAAAACTCTTCGTGAACAGTTCAACATTCACTCTTACTCAGTTCGCACAACACTATCCCCAACTCGAAATTATAACCTTTCACCACAGTTAACGCAGGCAAAAAATCACGCTTAACGCTTAACGTTAATTCTGTCCGACTTCGTCTCTTTCGATAAGCCATTGTGCGATGTTCCATTCGCCGCTATTCATCGCAGCTGCAAAATCATAGAGCAATGATTCAGGAGATGATGGTAGAGGAAACGCAGGGAGAGTGAAAAAGAGTGTGCGAGCGAAACAAAATCCGGCCCTGAACGCGTTCGAGAAGCTGTGCGTATGTATGTGTTGGAGGGGAACTCAACACAACCTTAGTCGATCGGCTAGAGTACGAGTGTGTGCGTGTTGTGCTTGTGTGGGTAGATGAGAGAGAATTCTGGTTGCAAGCGAGCTGAGCGAAATCCATTCATTCGATCAGTGTTACTTCGAGTGATCGGTAGTAGTTTTCGGGCCGCTTCCATTAGACTTGTTCCTATTTGTGTTTGCTGTACTTGACTGATTTGGGCTTTGATAAATTGATCTGCAGCATCGCCAACAAAGGCACGCGTTTATAGTGGTTTTTTAGATAATGGATCGCGTTTGAATATGTATATCGGTTCCTAGGAAGACGCTGTGGTTTGGTTGCCTGATGCAATAGTGAACATTTGAGTGTTTGTGTGTGTGTGTTTTTCGGGACTAGTTAATGCGTTACTGGTGGTGATATATTGCAGTGTGCTGTGTTGGACGAGCGACGGTATATATTTTGCTAACTCGTGAAGTGTTTCTGTGATCGATAATATTGCTACACGCGCACGAAGGACCTAAATTTATATTGACCCTCTTTTGGGTATTATTTCTGTTTCACGAAACATATCGGCCATTTAATTTCCCGTTTT
This sequence comes from Anopheles maculatus, assembly GCA_002091835.1. Taxonomy (NCBI): domain Eukaryota; kingdom Metazoa; phylum Arthropoda; class Insecta; order Diptera; family Culicidae; genus Anopheles; species Anopheles maculatus. The sequence continues at coordinate 34,705 of KZ063071.1, forward strand.
GGGTGGGTGAGCGTTGATCAATTATCCAGTGTCGCTTGTGCAGAAAGGGGGTAACCCTTTCGTCTGGTTTTCTGCTACCGGTTCGTGAACTTTCGTATTTTGATTTTGATCCGTGTACTCTTTCAGGGCCGACTGTCACACGAGAACCCTGCTTGTCTATACCCGTAGCAACTTCCGTCGCAAAAGACGCACTTAAGCTTGTTGCTCGGTAAAGTGTTCTCGGCCAATTCACTAGGTGTTTTTTCCGGTTTTGCTGTGCGCCATATTACATCGAGAGGTAGGTTCTGAAATATTTGTTCCCTTATATTAGTGTTTTGAGGTTAGCTTATTTTCAACCTATTTAACACGATGAACGCCGCGTCACCCGGTTTTTGGGTGACAGCAAAACCTCTCGATCTCTCGCGTATACGGAAGTCACTAACACTATCAACGTGCTGTTACCGATTGTGCTCATACCAAATCATACATGGCTGGTTCTGTCTATTCTTAGTAGAAAATTCACAGTTTATTAAGAAAATTAGTTTAGTTGTACAATAGACTATTTTGGGTGTCTATATTTAGGTGTATAATAATCTTAACATCTTATAATAAGCTGTGGCTGCTGCGGGCAACATGCACAATATGTTGTCACTTTTTATATATTAGCGCGAGCCTTCGACCGGTCCATATTGTTTCTTCGCATAGCATAGCATCGCTGACATGCAACGTCTTATGTTTTTATTTATTCTGACCGCGCAGTGATTGTATGCTTATTTTGCGATACCAACGATATTGGATTATTTCTGACTTCTTCTTCTTCTTCTGTCGAGGTATATTACGCTACGGCACTGGAACCCAGGATTATTTCTGACATTTTTTCAGATATAATCTCTCTGAAGTTTCTAATTTTGATGTGTTGGTTAGTAAAAGCTTTGTAAATTACCAACGCGTTTACAATTGGACATTCATAGTAAAAGCTATTTAATACCTTTTCTCACCTCTGTTGGATAAGAAACCATCTTTTGGGAATCGTTTTTTATTGCCAAAAAGAGCTATATAGTATGGGTCCTTCGGTTTAGACACGATTTAGCTAATTCATAGCTTGTAAATGTGATCATTTAATGTTCACCCTTGGTCAAAGAGTTTCTTTGCAAGATGTAGACAAACATTATACGCCAATCCAGTTTCTCTTATGTGTAATCACCTTCCTTCGAACAAAGTTTGAATTTCATTCTATATTGGTGCGCTTTGTTGGGAATGTATTGTTTGAAGGAAAGTCTTCCACGCTATGGAATCAGTGATTTATCTACTACAATATCCTCGCCTGGAGTATTTTTTTTTTTTTGTATTTTTCATGTAATTTATTGAATAATGGTAATATTTTACCAAGGCTTATCTTCACGAGTAATAGTCTGCAAAATCGATATTGCTCAACAAAATTATATAACTCTTTTTTCGACCAAATTTTTTTTTCCAGGCAAATTTGATTTGACTGCATTTTTGTGTCAATTAACTCTAGTGAGAGTCTTGCCGTTCTCTCGCTGTTTGTTTTGGTTCATACATCTATTCAGGCGTTTAGCGACTGGTTTTTGTAAGAAGTGGGTTTCGGATTATTACAAATGTTTCTTTTTCTCATTTGTGATTTTCCGTGGAAAGTAGAAATAAATTATTTTATTTTATTTGCATTATGTCCGCTAGACCGACGTATTGCCGAGTAGGTTTAACTACTTTTTTGTTTAAATAGTGTGCATATATTTTGAAAACGCCGGGAACAGTTTTTCTTTCAATCTTTTTTCCAACATCGCTAATTTGTGGTTAGGTTAATGAGAAGCCGTTTATTTGTGTGAAATGATCGAAACTGTCTTCTTCTTTTTCTTCTTTCTGGCTCTACAACCTTGTAAGAGTTTTTCTTGCCGTAACTGGCTTTTCTTGACTTATTTATTACCCGTTGCTGGATAGTCAAGTCCTGCATACGGGGAGGCAGTCCGGACGGGATTCGAATTTCGGTCTTGCCGTGTGGAGACCGGCACCGCTATCGTATGCAACAACGGGTTATTGAAACTGTAATAACATGATTATTCCACAAACAAATATTTCATATAATTTGTTTTTTTTTATAAAATTTACGATTGACAGTGGCTGAAATGCAAAGAGTAATGTAGAGAGCTTATAGATCCAATGTGTCTATGATGACATCGTACGTTGCTTATAATAATGCAACTGCGTTGGTTTTTCTTGTTTGTTGGACCGTTTTCTGTTGACCTCACCAATAGGCTGAAAATTAATCAAAGCCAATTTTTGGAATATGAATATTTTTCTGATTTGCTTATATCATTGATATTTATTCCACAAATTGGACGGTGAGATACTATTTTTATTTCCATGTTGTGCGTACTACTTATAATGATGGATAACTTTTTTCATTCCAACGTACGTGTGGTGAGCTAAATATTATCCACGATAATTGTAATTTTAATACATCTACATTCGTTTCGAAAAAGTGTCTTCGGCCCGTCGTTGTGTACCTTGTACAGTTTTTTGGGAAAATAGTTGATAGCTAAACATTCACAAATGATAATAACATAAGAAGAATAATAACATAATAATAACAATGACAATAATAATAAAAGAATACTATATATAAATTATTTCTACGATAAAATATAACGATTATCTGCAAATTATCTGAAAGCTTAAACATGTGAACTACAGCAATTTTCAGTAAATTTAAATAAGATTAAAATACATTTAAATTTAATTCACAATTAACTTAATTTTTAATTTTATTACTTACACCAATTTACATTTGTAATAATCTTAACTATACGCGACATGATTGGAACAATATGTGAGCTAGTCATACACTTATAACTACTAAAATATTCTAATTCGTATAATTTTGCTGAATAAAAGTATTTCCTTTATTTTTTTGGGAATAGATTTCTATTCCTACTCTCAGTATAAATTCCTCCAGCATTGGAAAAGATTCTCTCGTCGATGTTACCGGAATGCAAAGACGATTTTTACCAATGGAACAAAGCTTAGGGAAACTATGACATTCTTTTTCCCACCAAATCAGAGAATCCTCATTAAATGATTGATCCTTCGCTTTTCGTTAGTAGCGACAGTTTTAGGATCAATTCACTCTTGAGTTCGACTAACTTGATTATTAAACTCGTCAAATTTAGAGTCATTTCTATTAGTATTTCTCTCTCTCTCTCTCTCTTGCGTGTTGTGTCCGGCTATAATTTCTTCATCGGTGTGCATAATTGTCAGCATTTCCACTAAAGAATTATAAACTTGGCGATTCGTTAGTATTAGTGATGGGCCAAAAGACTATTTTCACGGATCGACCCGGACTCGAGTTCGACCCTATAGGAATCGAGTTCGACCCGTGGGTGCAATGGGTTCGGGTCGACCCATGGGTGCAGCAAACCATACGCGAGTTCGACCCGAACCTATTGCACCCACGGGTCGACCCGAACCAATTGCATCCACGGGTCGACCCGAACCAATTGCACCCACGGGTCGAACTCGCGTGTGGTTTGGTGCAGCCACGGGTCGCCCCGAACTTATTGCACCTACGGGTCGACCCGAACCGCTCCGGGTCGCTTACGGATGGCTCCGACCCGATAGGTTCGGGTCGACCCGCTCATCACTAGTTAGTATCAAAAGCAAATTGTTTAATTGTTGGATCTAACAACATTGCCTGTGTTACGAAGTCGGATTCTCTAATACGAGCGAATCTGTCAATCAATCCTTTAATCAGTTCGGCCACTAGTTTACGAATTTCTTCTAAGTGCACAAGTACTTGAAATGATCTAGTTTTTTCAATTAGAATTTTCACTAACAATCCCATTTTAGACAATGTGACTGTTTTTTTTTTCTGCCGACGTATATCATTCCCTTTTTCATGACAGAGAAGTATTTTACTCCCAAGTGTAGGATTCAACATTTTCATACCTCATACAGTATAATATCATCATCAAATAATATTTCATTGTTTGTAACAAAAAAAGTGGCGTATCGCCCATCTAATCATTAATTGGTTCTTCTCTCAAGCACCGTGGAATGTAGCTGTACATATGCAAAAAATATTTCTCGCAATCGGAAGATATTATTAGCGATTTTCCATTTTCTATGGCGTTCATAACTTATTCCTCTGTTTCTGGAATCGCCCGTTTACAAATTTCCTTCCACTTACTGAACAGATTTTCGATCGGGTTCAGAAATGGAAAATAGGGTGGTAAATATTTAATCCGATCTGGGCCCCCACCGAACAATTCTTTGATTTCCGTACATTTGTGAAATGGAACGTTGTCCATTATAACAATCGAATTGGTAATATTTTGAGACCGCAATTTTTCCTTTAATTCTACCATGAATATTATAAAAAACTTTATGTCGATCGCCTTATTACGTGTTTTGTAGTGAACAATGCTTGTCTTGTTCATTGCACATACTACTGAAATGTTACGAGTTCTAATTTGTGGCACTATTTTCACAGCCCTTGTTCCTGCAGTAGATCTACCCCGCGTTACTCTCATGCTCACCTTAAAACCAACCTCGTAACCTTCTGGGTATAGGTACAATCTTTTAAGAGTATAATTAAACCCAGAAATCTCTTTAGCAACTGTAGAACGACAAACACTAACATTAAATTCTTGAAGAATTTTTTCTATTATCTTCTGCAACGTTATACCACAATCTTCAACAATCCATTCTTGGATTTTGTCCCGTATCAGTGGGGTAATGTTTTTCTCCACACCTGTCTGCTTCTATTTTCATGGTGTTGTGAAACTTTCGCAACACATTATACACCGTAGCCCTGTTGATATTCAATGTCTCAGCAATGTCTAGCAACGCTGCTGCCTTTTTCGTGTGCCTGCACAATATGTTCACGATCTTTGTTTGATGTTGTTTTAAGTTTTCGTGTATTTTCGTCTGCCATGATGAGGAACAAACAAATCGAGTAAAGTATGCAGCTACTCTTTCTGCTCAGCATATAATTGTTCAGAACCTGCTGACAACTGCAGTTACACATCTACACATGTTTTACATTACACAGTTTGTTTAACATACTCGGCACACCTGCGCTTGAATTCTTGTAAGTTTGTCGCATTCTTGATTGCTCTGGGCAATCTGGTGTACCGTTGGATCCCCTTGAAATACAAGGAGTTTCTAGCACTATTAGAAAATAAGTTTGGAACTCTGGGCTCATCTGCTCTGCGTGTGTAGAACTTATGAACGTCAGATCCCAGCACTATTCTCTCTCCCAGATACCCAGACAATAGACCGTTCAACAATCGAAATATAAAAGTCATGGTCTGATACACTATCCTTTGTTCTACGGACATACATTGTAGAATATCTAGCATAACAGCAGACCTCGTACGTCGACCACACCCCAATATTAACCTCATAATACGATTTTGCAACCGTTGAAGCCTTACAATTTGTCCTTTATTGCCAAGAATTAGAATGGACGAGCAGATATCAAAGTGTGGTGATTTATAGAGGTGAACTTTCCCAAAAAAATCGAGATCGCTCTCCAGTCTACTTATACTAACTTATACTTATACTAACTTGTCATCTAAAATAACCCCCAAATATTTCACCTGGTGGGTTCTCTCGATTCGCTCCGTATTGATAACGATAGATGGAGGGTTGTTCAATCCACCAGCAGACATTACCATGTAATTGGTCTTTTTGATGTTCAGTGCCAGCTGTTTGTACTTTAACCAGATTGTTCAAATCGGGATTCATCAGAGACTCAGCTTGTTTGATGTCTTTGTGTGCGATAAACATAACAGTATCGTCCGCAAAAAGATTGATCTCACAAGACTTCAAAACTTGTTTCATGTCATTGATGTACATTATAAACAGAATTGGTCCAAAAACACTTCCTAGCGGAACTCCAAGGGTGTTTTCAATAGCTTCTGACGTAGAGTTTCCAAAAAACGTTTTCTGAGTTCTGTCTTTTAGATAAGTTTCGAACCAATTGAGCTCCCTCCCCACAATAAAAAAAACGCTTTAGCGCTGACAACAATAACGGTCTTGATATTGTCTCAAATGCACGTTCCATTAACACTTTCCACCTCGCTAGTACAAGATTCAGAGCAGTTTCACAAGAGTGTCCCTGCCGATATCCTGACTGTTTGCGAATTAGTAGCTTGTGTCTGTTTAGGAATTGCACCAACTGCTCCTTGACTACAATTTCAAGAATTTTTTCGAGTACGTGAAGCATGTTGATGGGACGAAAATCTTCCGCATTGACAGCTCCGTTCACATTAGGAATAGGTATCACCAATGACTCCTTCCAGCTTTTGGGAAAATTTCCACTTTCTAGCGATTGATTAATCACTATTAGAAGATATTCTCCCATCGCATGCAAGCAGTCCTGAATTGTTTTAGAATTAACATTCCCTAGACCTGCCGTTTTTGTCAGGTTAAAACAAATCGTTTTTAATTTCTCAAGTGTAATTTTTTGTAAGTTTTATCGGTGCTCCGGAATTTCATTGCTTTACAAATAATCGGATTCACTAACAGGCACAATGTTTTGATTTATATTTGAAACACTGTTCACAAAAAACGAGTTAAACTTTGTTACAAATGATGGAATCATCAGATTCAACCAAGTCATCAAATCAAACAACAGAAACGCGTGATTCAGCTGGTTTTATCATGCTTTTCAGTACTTTACATAGCTCTTTACTGTTACATATATACTTGGATATCTCATTACAATAATAATCTAACGTGTTGTTGAGACTCCTGCTGTATATATTCCTAAGCTTTGTGTACTTAGACCAATCGTAAGCCAAGTTTGATCTAATAAATTTTTTGTATGCTTTGTCTCTCTTCCGTTTAGTACGTGCAAGATCCAAAGTGTTGGTCTAGGGTTAAAGGATTGGGGAGCGAGAACGAGTGAACGAGATAACTTTACATTAGTAATTGAAAAACAATCATATAGAGTAACCTCCACAGGTAACTGTGTGTTGCGACGGTTGGAATTTTCATAAGTAAACTGTTGTAGTTGACCACAAAATTCACTCTACTGAACATTTTCAATGTCGGATTTTTCTGCACCTTGCGCCATAACATAGTGTTGTCCACGGGTACGACCGCAAAATCGACAGGATGTTTTTAATATGCAGGACATTGTCTGTTGGGATGCTATCGAAAACTTTGCTCATGCCATTCATTTGTCCGTTAACTACTGGTGATGTATCAAAATTAGTTCACCTGTTTCATGACTTCTTCTCAGGCCAGAGACTTCTTTTGCATCAATTTTAATCGCAGGTTTGCCGGAACGAACTGAAGTATTTAGTCGTCTACTATTGCAATTCCTACACTCTCAGCATCTGGTGTACCAAAATTGTACTTCCTACCATGTGTTTGGGCTCGGATAAATTTTTTTTTTCTTAAAAATTTTCTTCTGGGTCTGGTTGCTTCGACCAAAACTGTTGGAGCTGGATGCAACCACACGTAGATGCGGCCTCCAAGGCCGGACGTAAATAAACAAAAAACTTTCATGAACCTCGTGTTGTTGACGAGAGAAGTAACCATCCAGTTTTTGAATGGCTGCTGCATATGGGTCTATTTCCTTTCGCTTTTACATCAGCTCAGGGAGCGCTGAATAATATATCCTGTAACTTAAGTGAGCCACAAGTTAATAATATTTTTGGCTTCTCCGTCCCGTTTACTATATTCGTCGTTCGCCGCCAAATTACGAATCCACGTTTCCATGTAGTGCATTTAGTTCGTCGATCTTTCGCACGGTAAATTACGAACAATTTGTTTGCGTCTGTTGTCGATCTCCTGAAATGAAGTACGTTGTCAATATGATTAAAACATTCCATTAAATAATCTGTCACTTGATCAGAGTTCCGCAGCAAGGAAAAAATGTATTCTTCTGTTGAAAAAAGCTGTTGAAAACAAAAAAGTTAATTAATGTTTTATCTTTTCCGTTTACTCATTGCCAATTGCTTAGTTCCTAATTTCATATTTTTCGTACAATCACTCTCGAGACGTGAGTTATATTGTATTTTAAGTTTAGAATATTTTTTTTTTTCATTTACCTCGTTCGTCTAAACCGAGGCGCATCCATCTCTAAAAATCTCTACCGCATACCAGACGCGGATCTTTTCATAATATCCCACCCACTAACTAGACGCTAGACACAGTTTCTTACTATTTTCCTTTAGTGTTTTTTTAGTATTCCTTTCAGATAAAAGGACCGCTTGTTTCCTGCATTATCACGTACTATTAACACTATAGTTCTGCATCTCAGCATGGAATCAATTGCATCGCATGCTTTTAGACCAACTTACCTAATTCCGAATAATTAATTATTATACGCTGATCTATGCTGTGCTGCATCGTGAATCGGTGAGAGAAGTCTCGGTCGCACGCATACCACCGTATCGAACAATAGATTGTAACTTCATACAATACACCTTGCTACCGCTATCGAACGTCCTAACTATCTCATACAACAGTTACCTTCAAGACTGGTCATGGCATCCAACAACGAGCAAGCTGAAGCAGTAAATGTAAAGCTGAATAAGAATGAACTAAAGATCTGTATTGACGAAATGGTGGCTGAAATAGTGGCTACCGCTATCGCAGCGGTTAGCAATTCTCCAACTGTCGAGAAAGAAAGCGTAGAACTAAAACCAGAGGCTAAAGAGGAACCGAATTTTGTTAAGTGGTCGCACTTACCGTACGAAGAACAGCCAAATTTGACTGATGAAACAGTCGAAGCGAAATTTGACGTGGACGAAAACGATCCTGGTGAGGGAAATATTTGCATCGGAGAATTGATTTTGTCTGATTCGGACGAGCATAGCTTGGATCTATGCGATCTTGATTGGGAAAAGGAAAACGATGATGACGATGAGGAGGAGGAGGCTACTGATGACGATGACGATACGTCAGAGGCTAGTGATGACGATGAGCACGACGATTCTTTTCCTGCCCCATTTCAATTGCTACCAACAATACTGGAATGTGATGAGGAAGATCACACTTGTGCTATTCCTCAAGGATGCACGATGCAAGCTAATGATCAAAGTAGTACTGAACGGCAATCGGGAGTTGTGTCGGGAAGGGATGATCTAGAAGCCACTAGTAGTGGAACGGTTTCGCTACCAGCATGTAAAGAAGCAGCAACTGAGGGATGTGACCACGATTACCCTGGGTCGCATGTATATGATGATCCCGATGAAGGTAATTGCGGATTTTGTGTGTGTATATGTGTGTGTGTTCTTTTTTGTTTTTCAATTGTGTGTGGTTTCAATTTGAAGAAAATAATTACGGCTTGGTTTCTTGACGTTTTTGAATGCTTAAAATATCTAATAGGAATGTGTTTGCATCGGTAGCTTACGATTTGTTATATCCCCTATAATAGTACCTGCATACTGTCCTGCATGAGTATTGCTTAACACTCTATTTCTTAACAGTTTTTCGTCTGGTCCGCGAGTTTTTATTAGTGATGGGCGCAACGGAATCGGAAGCATCTCCGTTCGGAAAAAAATAATCCGCAAATGATTCAGATTCAGACTCCGATTCCTGCACAGAATCTTGAACCGTTTCAGTTTCTGGAGTTTATGATACGAAAAGAAAAATGTCATAATCCCGTGAATGGTTCTTTATTCACTGTACAATGTAAATTCTAGTGAACTTATTTAAACTAACCTAATCATACCTTTTCAATTGATGAAAAATATTAACTCTCAGCATTTTCCAACATGGAAAGTTCACTTAAAATTGAAAAAAATAATGGTTAATGAGTAAGCGATTTTGCTTCGCTGGACACTATAATATGATAAACTTTCTGTTAATAGTAGTGTTGTTCTTAATGAATCTTATGAAGAGAGAAAGATTGTTGAAGTCAAAAAATTCATGAATCCTCAAAGATGCGTGAATCCTCAATGATGCGTGAACTTTCAAAGATTCGTAAATTCCAAAGATACGTGAATTCTCAAAGATTCATGAATCCTCAAATAATCGTGAATCTCAAAAATTCGTGAATCCTCAAAGCTTCATGATTTTGCTTCATTAACGCGTTTTTATATAGAAATTTGGTCGTATGAACAAATCAAATTTGTTTGACAGATTCCGTTTGTGCAAACAAAACTGTTACTTAAACTTTTTTGTCAAACTGCACACAAATTCTGTATGATCAAGATCGTATGACCGAGCAATGCCACCAGCCTTAAGAAATTTCTTGTTTTTCTTTCATTTTTCGATATTCATATTTTCATATTTATTTAAGTTGGTTCTCCTGATACGCCATCCTGCTAGCATCCCTCGACAAATAATTTCTAACAAGAAATAGGCGAATGTCAGCCAATAGGCACAAAGCATCTATATAACAAAAAAAAATCTATCAAATTTCTTACAAAAATTCATCCAAAAACGCCGTAAAATTGAAGTCAAGATGCAAAATCATGTAGTTTGGGTGATTTATGATTTTGTGAGGATTCACGAATCTTTGAGCATTTATGAATCTTTGGGATTCACGAATTGTTGGAATATAGATTTAGAATCATTCATTCAGTATAAAGATTCATTCAGATTCATGAATCTGAATCAGATTAACCCAACACTAGTTAATACACATCAGTGAAATGATATGAAAACTCCGCTATTAATGTGTTTCGGGGTTAATTATTATTATTAATTTAATTACTTATCATTTTGCGGTTTCCAACATATTTTTAAAATTCTTTAGATGGTTTTGTTTTTGTTTTTATATATCACGTTTAAGTGTTTTTTTTTCCATCGGCAATCCTTTGGTGTTGGTGAATTATAATATCATTAGAATGATAATTTTTTGGAGATGGGATGTTTCAGTTCTATTTATATATTGATGTGATTCCCACGTCTCCTTACCCACTGTACCAATTATCTGATTTTAGGTTGGTCTTGCTAAGGTTTGCTTACCCGTAAACTCGACCTATAAGTTTTTCGAGAGACGTGTGTAACGTAACGAAGACGGTGTGTTATTACAGTTAAATTCAATATGAAACAACAGAAGCGCTAAAATAATTTTAAGATGATACAAAAGCTGCATGGAATAAGAACATGGGCGCAGCAAGCAATTTAATACGGTAAGTAGCAGTTTTAAGTGATAAACGATCGGTCCAAAATGTATCATTGCATTGAAAGATGTTTTTTTACGTAGCATCTCTACATCATCACTTTGCGACGAATGCGACGACGAATCCAGTGTCGTTGCGAGTCGGCGAAAACTGAATAAGAAGTAGGAAACTAACAAGCGATAAGCAGGAAGGATTAGCTTAGAAATCGGAATCCTAAGACATCGAGACGAAGGGCAGAAGACCATGGTAAAGTTCATTCGTACGCCACTCAAGTTTTTGACACATGTTAAATTGAAACGTATGCACACAATGAACTCTACAGCAAGCAAAATAAGTTTAAAAATATGAAAATTTGAAGACATATGGAACAGAACTCAAGAAGACAGAACCATGGTAAAGTGCATCATTTTAACATTTGACTTATCAACATATATAAAATTATTCTATGTTCATTGCACTTTACAGCAAGCAAGATCTGTTTGGAAAATTTGAAGACACGTGGAACTGAATCCAAAAAGATAGAACCATGGTAAAGTGCATTAGTACTTAATCTGAATCAACAGAAGATAGAGACTAATGGTGTGACTTGTCCACTTTACAGTATTTAAGTTACGTTTCGAAAACGGAAAATTTGGAGGAATATGAAACTAGAATCCAAGCAGATAGCACCATGGTAAAGTTCATAATAATCAAGTTCTTTGCCCGTGTTTAATTGAAACGTATCAATTTACTTTATAGCAAACGAGATGAAAATGAAAATGAAAAATTTGAAAGTTTACGGTAATGAATCCAAGAAGAGACAGCATTAGTAAGGTAAATTCCTAGCTTCGGTGTAAATTATTCAAACGTATGATATTATGGTCACCTGTTCATCTTACAGCACCCGGAAAATTTGGAGTAAAGTTACACTTCGCGTGAAGTAAAAGATACGTCAGTGATAAAACGCCTTATAACCTCAAATGAAATTATTCGAACGAAGGAAATTTAACATTAGACTTGCCGAACGCGAAAAATACGGCCTGACGGCACTTCGGAAGGTAATGGTCAATGTTTCAAAAAAAATTATTTTATTTTTTACGGTTATGAACGTTACAGTCAACCAAGGAATCTGCGATTCATTCACTAAAGGAAAACCATAACGTAAGTCCATAAAGACCACAATTCAGTTTTTTCGAGATTCAATTTCCAGAATTCAAACTGTACCACCTAGTGAAACTGGTATTATGTTGTTTATTTTAGCAGTGCATGGAAACAGACCAGCAATCACTCATAATAATTATGGTCCATGTCGTAACGTACGAGTAGCATCAGTATCTCTTCAGCTGTGACAATTTAAGACTGCCGAGATACATTGGTACATATCGAATAATAGCAACAACAAAAAAAAACAGTATGGTGAGGATTGACTGGACACATTAAAATAATAGTTTAATGTAACTTTTCTTAACATAAAGTTAATTCAATTATCTCCTTCATTCTCGACAGCTATTGAACCAATTAGATACCGACTGATCTTCCAGCAGTACGTGGAATCGATATGCAATCGTACGTCAGGTTGAACGCGATGAACCTCGTCGATGTGCCTAGTATTGCTGGAACATAACACAACAATTTGCGAGTAAATTGGTCTATTTGAAGAATTTGTTAATATTTGTAATCCATCAGCACAAAAAAAAATCGAGAATATAAGACACGTGACTCCGTACCCGAATCCGAAGCGTATATATTGCTGTTTCGCAGTACGTTTAATAATATCATCCTTTAATGTTTGAGGCCTCCTCAACCGGCGGCTCATGGTGGTGCATCCATAATGCTACACGCATATCATTTCGTTTTCTGAACTAAACTCCCAATATACAACACCCGTTAACACAAAAACTAGGACAGTAGGTTAATTTTCGACAGCAAAAACCAAACACAAACCAGCTGGAAGCAAAGTGTCCGATATTTGTCAAAGAATTCTACAATCGCATAATTGGCAATTTTGGCCGAATACACTTTGAGGATCAGCGCACAGGTTCGCTGCATATAGTTTCTCTGAGTCTCTGAGTGGTACAGTTTGAATTCTGGAAATTAAATCTCGAAAAAACTGAATTGTGGTCTTTATGGACTTACCATTTTTCTTTACCACCCTGGCAGTGAACAAACTCACCAAGCGCTTCTTAGTGGTTGGCAGAACGAAAGCTTCATCGACTATCGCGTTTGATCTGGTAATAACAAATCGTTGTCCACATTCGGTTTTATCACTCAACGTATCTCACTTACGGATACTTGATCACTATGATCATCATATTACTGTAGTAAACAAGGGTATTATTTACAAGGAATATTAATGACGGCCAACAAGTTTTTTTTTATGTTATTGTCCATAATGACGTCTTAACGCCGTATGGTCGCAACAAGTAATTTTATCTTAAAAAAAAAAAAAACAAAACAGTGAGGTGGCAAGGTAATTAAGAAGGTACACGCTGAGAGACGAATGCGGAGAAGTCAAAGCGGACAGTGGAATCATTAAATTACTGCAACCCATAAAAGCAGAGAAGCGCATGCCTGCATTGGCGCGTGCAATGTGCAGGAAATCAAAGCATTGGCCTGGGCCTGGTGTATCGGTGATCACCTAATGACGGTCCATTTAAGGGGTTGGAATAAATTTGTAAATGGTTGTAAAAGTGCGTTAAAGTGATCATAAAGATTACGACCCGTGCATTCGAGCTGTTGCACACATGTATTGGACAGGAATTGCAGTTGAAAGATATGGGTAAATAACCGATTCAAGGGTCTTAACCGGGTTGCAGAAAAGTAATATTTTCTGTACAATTACAAACCTTTGCAAAGAATTACCAAGGATCACTTCAAGGATAGATATGAGCTTAAACATGTTTTGGTGACATTAAAGAATGGCAGTTAATTGGCTCAGAGATAAAACCGTTTCTGCGTAACCCGTTACCCCAACCCAAGCGGGCAACATTTTCTTTACAAACATCCAATAGTTAGTGTCCCTTGAGCTTAAACTTCTCGTTTTGCAACCGGTAACTGAGTCAAACTAACTGGTTGTAGAAATTAGAAATTAGAAAGTAAATTGCATGAATCATAGTAAATTGCATGATATGGGTTGCATTTACGACACCTTAACCGTGAATCGTGTTCATTTTTCAGTCACCATGAGTGTTTCGGAAGACGACGACGTGATATACATTTCAACAACGTGTAAGTGTCTCCTGTTCAGTGATGTTTTCGATAACACTAAATAGTGCACTAAGTGCAGTTCTTTACATTTATATTCATCTTTCTCACTATTTTTTTTTAGTTCGTAAGGTATCACGTCAACTCAGATGGTCTACTGATGAAGAAGTGGTAGAACCAGTTAATAGTAAGTGCAATAGACTGGAAATACAATAATTTATTATTTATTGTGTTTCATTGTCTGTCTTACAGGAAACTACGAGGTGATTGAGCCTGATAAGTTTCCAGTCGTTGTAGGTGCAAACTGCGAAGTTTCTATGAAGATCATGGAGACAGCGCCTATGACTGTGACCTGGTTAACTCCTTCAGGTGAGCTTATATATTGTCCCTGTGACTATTGTTGGGCTGGAGATTGGGGATAGTGCAGTTCGCTGTACGGTTTCACTCTGTTGTAGTATTTGTGATACAGGCGATCTAGCGGATGAGTTTGCTATGCGGTAGCAGGAACTTCATTATTATTTACTTTTTTCCACAGGCGATGAACCGTACACTGAACTCTCTTGTGGGTTGAAGATAACCAAAAAGTCAATCGGTAAGGTAACACCATTAATCCTCTAAAGCGTTTTCGCGGCCAAACTAATCTTAAGGGCTCACTCCGATCTAATTCATTCTTTCTAATGAAAATCCAAACCAATCTAATCGAGTGTTAACATTCAGACCATCTACAAATTTAGTATTATAATGTTTACTTAATTTTAATATCTCGCATTATCTAATATCTGACATAAGTAACATCGACCAGTTTAAGATTCGTCAAACTTCGGCAATATGTTTAATTTTGCTACTGGCGAAATCAAATTATTTGCTGAAGTCGTGCTTGGTGTCGCCACTCAAGGACGAACGATGAGACATTCCCTCCCCGCGTTTAAGTGATACAGTTAGACAATTTTGCAAAATTTCTGCGCACGCGAACAGAAATGAGCACTATCATTTGCCTTACAGAGATCTGTGGTCACATCCGATATAAAATCCGTCAACACAAGTACCATGCTTCCATGATGCCACGACAAAACCTTTATGTATTTTGTTTTCCAGATGATCTCATTGTTTATTCTCCCTACGAAGACAGCGATTCTTCTTTGGATAGCGATTCTTCTTTGGACTATTTGTTCGGTAACACAAGTAAAACTTTGGAGCTTACAACTTTTAGGAACGGTTTATAAGATTGTGTTTTTATGTTTCTTTTAAATACAGATAGTAGTGAGGACACATCTTCCGATTGCGTTATGTGTTGTGAGTCTGGTAAGTGTTTTTTTTAATTAAACAAAGCGATGGTTTTTGTAGTATAGCATAGGGAAGAACAACACATCATATATAGGCGTCAATTGTGTGAACGCAATGAACATTCGTGTGCAAATATAATATATAGCTAGGAGGATTATATCTTAGTCAAAAATGTATTCTTATCTAAAGGGAGTTTGTAGAGCAGTGTAGAGATAATTCATGGTATATGCCTTACACTACCTTCCTTTCGCTCTTTCATACACAGAATCTGATGTGCTGACATCCAAGCTGTTCTTCAGTGATGAACGGAAGATCTTCAATACTTTGAACACACTAAGCATGAGAGGACTGAAGCCAGCCGACTACCGCAAGTGTTTGGCCAGTGAGTAAATAGGCTATAGACAGCCAAAACATCCACTACGCGTGTTCGGTGATGTGTAGTTTTAAAATTTCTTTGTGGTTGTTTTTTGTTTGTTTTTTCAGTGATCAATAGAAAATATCGCGGCGCACGTTATCGTCCTATAGTCGCATTTTATAAGAAATATCTACTGAAAAAGCTCACAGATCAAAGCAAACAACACGAGGTTCGTTATGGCAATAACGAACCATCGGAGCAATCGCGCAGGCTGCGCAAATTGCGCAAGCGAGAACCGCTAACATCGCTAACACGCTAGTAACTTGTTTAATGCTTAATCGGGAACGGCTCGATATCAATTTCTTTACTATCAGTTTACTAAGGGGCGGTCCGGTGGTGATTGCGACAGCGGCGCCGGTCTTTAGACGGCAGGACCGGGGTTCAAGTCTCATCTGGGTCGTTCCCCCATAGTGAGAAGAACACTATCACTTAATTAATTAACATTCAGAAAGTGAATCATTTTTCAAGAGAATATTTACTAATGTTTTACAATCAGCATTGTATTACAAGCGTATCAATTTTATTGAACTTAATAATAAACATCCAGATTATGTAACAAATAATCACAGTTTCTGGTTTGTTTAGAGTTGAGTGAACCGCATGTAAGGAACATCTTTCTTCATTTGATTGCGTGTCTTCTAAGTAGGTTCGCTGAACGCAAACAATAAACCCCGAACGAAACGCATTCCCATTGGTTACGCCATGCACGATTGCTCCACCTGGTATTATTGTTAACCAATTGTTAATCACCCACTGTGGAATCATCCGGCGTGAATGCCGGTAGCAGCGGCAGTGCCTATGCGCCGGTAGCTAGGTCCTCTGTCTTTTGGTTTACGTTTTCACATCAAGTTTTATCGCTCCGTTTGCTTTGCATACGGTTAGCTCCATTATATCCATACGCACAAGTAAAAAATCGCTCGAGGGGATCGTTGCAGAACGAACTACATTTTTGAAGCTGACAAAGTTGCGCACTGCGGTAAAATATTTCATTTCTACCAATCCAAGCAAAGCAATGGTGATCATCAGCATGGTTCGGTATCGTTGAAGAACTGGTACAGTCGGCAATCAACAATGTAGGTCCGGTGATCCGCAAAAGACGCAGACGCGGTGATCCGTTATTACCGATCTTTTTTTTTTGTTTTGTTTTTTTCATAGATTTCATCATTAGCAAGAACCGGTCCAAAAGATAAAATTAATAATTGCCAAGCTGAAAATTTACAAAAGCAAATGTCGGCAAGCAAATAAATTTTGTTATGGATGGTTTGTAGTCCTATTCACAAAACAAAAGTCTTCTTTGGAAGAATAAAAAAAAACAAAAAACCTAAGCCGTCCAGAACTCCCCTCACAAGTCGTGTGAGGCAACAAGGCTTAATAGGTTTTTTTTTCATCGTAAACTTCCGTTCAACAAATTTTTGCCATAACTGCCATAACAGTATTTGGAGCAAAAAAAAATATTAAAAGCTCAGCCACTTCAACTGCTCATCACGGCATTGTTAGTCCCTCTGGAAGCAAGAAGTAATTTCACGTTGAACGTCTTGGATACGATAATTTTGGTGTGACTGTTGCCGCCGTTAATAGAACGCTTTACGTATCCATCCTTGCCCGCAGTGCGTCCCTACTTGTGGCGACTGCATCCGTGTAGAAGCGCATCCGAGCATCGTGCAGAGCGAAGACAGGCACTGTCGTAAAACCAAACCGAACACGGTCCAAGGTATCGTAAAACGCATAATAATACATGTATCGCCGTTCTGCGTACCTTTTCACTGTCTCCACTCTTTCCTCATCATCTTCACACTCGTCACTGTTCGGGATGCTGGACAGATATTATCGAAAGGACCATTAATGGTCTGAATTAGTTCCCAGACAGGAAATCGATTTATGATATAATTGGTTCAGTTATGAATGCAAAAATATTGTGCATTGCTTCGCGTTGGAAGTTTCAGACGCTTGTAGTGGTTTGAAATGTCCACAGAAAAAAATCATTCTTCGGACGACGAACATATTTTAGAACCATGTAACGCTCTTCATGCACCGAAGGTGAAATCATTTAAAAAGAACATGTTTTGGACATAGCCTAGGGTCCTCATCATCTTCACACTCGTCACTGTTCGGGATGCTGGACAGATATTATCGAAAGGACCATTAATGGTCTGAATTAGTTCCCAGACAGGAAATCGATTTATGATATAATTGGTTCAGTTATGAATGCAAAAATATTGTGCATTGCTTCGCGTTGGAAGTTTCAGACGCTTGTAGTGGTTTGAAATGTCCACAGAAAAAAATCATTCTTCGGACGACGAACATATTTTAGAACCATGTAACGCTCTTCATGCACCGAAGGTGAAATCATTTAAAAAGAACATGTTTTGGACATAGCCTAGGGGTGTCCAACACGAAGATCTAATAAGCAGAAAACGCGAAAACTGTAAGCTAATCTTTTTTTTAAATGATGTTTCTTCGTTAACAAAATATGCTTCGTCCTGGTCCAGAACAGGTTCTGCTGGTTTCTTTTGTTTTGAATTCCAAAAAATTCGGAAAACGTTACATAAGAAAGGCTTTGCAACACCTTTTTCAAGCAAGGCCAGATAGGAATAAGCGGCTCAAATACACGTTTCTGAGAGAAGTTTCGTTTTATAGAGAGAACACCTTGCTTGAGACACCTATGCATAAATAGGCTAGCCTATTATATAAAACTCTTAGCACACAGTTGACGTTCAGGAATGTGGATAACTCATTCGCGGATTGATTGAACGGAAATAGACATCCGGTTATTGTACGACAAACATCAGATAAAAAACGCTGGCCGTGTTCGTGCATCAGCGTAAAGTCTCACATACTAGCAGATTCATCCCGTGTATGCAGTGAATATCACATCACCCGATGACATCATGGATAAGGCAATTGATTTTCTGAAAGAACCATGGCAACCGTGTTAGGTAAGAAATTTGAAGAAGGGGCTAGGTTTGAATAACATTGCGCTCCGAAGCATTGAGTTCAACCTTCAACACGTGAACATTGATAACATATTCGGAGGTCGAATAGCAAGCTGGATAACAGCACGTGAAGCCGTTGCACCTGGTATCAGCATGCTCGTCCGAGACACACTGCGGCATTCGTTCCACGCGTTTGTACTTCACAATTTTTCAAGGTAAGACACGCATTATACCAAAACATTTACTTCCAAACCATATTTTCTTGTGACAAACGTGTTTTTTTTCATATCTTCCACACAAGAACTAAAAACGACCAACAGCAAACTCGCCACCAACGAAGTTCTCAATAGCAATGCACGTGCTGTAGCTACTCTCGAGTCATGTTATGCGTGCTGTGTGGGGATGTGTACGAGCAACGGATACTTGTGACGGAAGAAGCGAAACATCGTTAGACGTTAGATGTGGTGGAAAGCTGCTGTTAAAACAACCGACGGAAGACTGCTTTTTACAAAAGTGGTAAGTTTTTTTTCAAGTTAAGTTAAGTACGTATAGAGCCCCAATTGTTGTGTGGCCTGAGATCTCGACAGTTTTTCAAGACAATAGCAATAGCATCTTGACGTCTTGAAGGACCCCAGCTTTGCAAGCATCTGTTACCG
This sequence comes from Anopheles maculatus, assembly GCA_002091835.1. Classification (NCBI taxonomy): domain Eukaryota; kingdom Metazoa; phylum Arthropoda; class Insecta; order Diptera; family Culicidae; genus Anopheles; species Anopheles maculatus. Next base: position 54,263 of record KZ063071.1, read on the forward strand.
GTTTAGTACAGTTTTCAATATCTAAGCAATCTGCAGGTTTTTGCAGCTTGCATTGGATTACATTAAAACACCTCCGATGAACTACGCCGATTTCATTGCCTTGTATTTTCAAGCGCTTGGAGATGAACGTGAACGTCCACTTGAAACCGTTCGCAACAGCGCTAGGAAAGTACGCCGCTTGGAGCTATTAACCTTTTTGACACCGACCTCCGGGGCACAACAATTTCCGCTTGGTGCTGAAATGCATGCACTGTACAACTGCATGTTAGCGTCGGACCGAAGATAATTGAAATCTCTAGTGAAGGGATTGAATTAAGCTGTTTGTTTGCGGTTTGTTGCCCATCTGGTCTGCAACATGTATAGTGTATATATAAACAACATGTATAGTGTAGTTGTACCCCAACACGTGGCAACCAAAGGCTCAGACACTTAAAACCCCGTCATTAAAATGAGAAATTAATGGTAGACACTTAAAACCCCGTCATTAAAATGAGAATTTAATGGTCTGCGTCTTACGTACGACAAACAATTGCTTCGGTTATTGGTACCCTTTCGAAGGTTGGCTCTTTAAGGGAAATCTTTGTGACGCTTACGAAAACATTTGCATCCGATGAATTATGAAAGGGGGGCATTCGAGGGAAGGGCTAGGCCAATCTACATCCACTACCACCAACAATGATCTCATTGTTCAATAACGCCTGTTGCATCGATCCGAACTAGACAACCATCGTTCGGACATTTCAAAATCGGATAGTGAATAATATTTTCGACGAGTAGACCTTCCACTGCACTCTTATGGCCATAGCGCTCATCGTATTACAGTAAACAAACAGTCAAAGACAGATTTGAATTGTGAAAACATTAAAAAAAAACTCGAATCAATGTGAACCAAACGTGAAGTTTATTCAATTTCGTAGTTGACGTCACTTCTCAGGGAGTGCCGTAACACTGGTTGCAACACGATAGCGCTCATCCGCTAACAAAGGAAACTTAGATTGAGGAACTATCATCTCTATCCGGATGCGAACATGGTAAGAGGAGATAGCTACAAACATTTGTGTTTTGTTGAGTTTTTTTTTTGCTTTTGCTATTTCATTTCATTAGGGGACTGTATGCGCAGTTGTTTTTGGCAGGCACCGAAACTTAGTTTCCTATTGTAAAATGTTAAGTTAAAGCTTGAAGGTTTAGTGTCAAAACTATTCATCAAGTTATTTGATAAAGACATGAACAAACGGGTAAAAAGATGATCACACCATTATAGGTTAGAGCTTGTCCGGTAGTGAGTAATGCTGACTTAGTAAGGGTAGGAAAGTCACACGTGTAAACACGATCGTGCGAACGAGCAATAATTTTGCCCCCCCCATGATGTTTGTTTAGGTCAGCGAGTTTTGCTCCCACCCATTGTGGATGGACGCATACGCACGCTCGAATCAGGGCTTCGAGCAAACACTTAGCGAGAGATAGAAGAAAACGAGGTGCTGCCATAGAGCAGCTAGTTGTCCTGCTCAATGATGATAATCGCGCGTACATATGAATCATCAGTTTAAAATATCTTCAACCCAATCCACCCCAACACACGCGCACACTCACACATCGTCACACAAGTATTGGTTTCGTTGAAAACAATGTGTTACGCGAAGTCTTCTAGATGATGTAAACTGTAGCGGGGAAATGAAATGTAACATCGAACAAAACCGATTGTAGTAGAACTCTTACAAAGGCGCGTACGAAGTTTTGATAATAAGATCGCAAAGATGGAGAGTATGTGCAACATCAAGAACAATATTTAACGTTCCAATTTTCTGTTCTAACGCTTTGTTTTGTTTTACTCTTCTCCAACATGTCTCATTGCAACACATCGAAGCTGTATCGACGGATTCGGTATTTTGGAGCGGTTTACCTGATCTATCGAGATTTTTTTCACCGAGAAGTAAGTAAGTAAGTTTTTTTTATATACACCAGTTCCGAATTTTCCACACCCTTGCGTGTTCTAGCGTTTGTTCTTCGGGCTATTTCGAAGTAGCTATTTTTGACAATTTTGTTTGACCCTTAACTCATTGCTCCATGTTGCGTCCTGTAGGCCTTTAAAAGCCTCTGTTGAAATGTTACAACTTTTACCATTTTTCTAGCTATTTTTTAAAAAGCACACACATTTAGCGACACAAACAAAAAACCAGCTACTGGTTATTTGTTTTGGTTTGGTAGTCAGGACAGGAAGACTTTTATTGTTGTCTTTTTGTGTTTGAAAAAAAAAAACATCGCGTGCATCTCACCATGCAGTTCAGGGCTGCACATTTTCGCTAGCTAGATGTTACCGTTGAAGGCAACCATCTTCTCACGCTGCTATTTTCTTTCATTTTACGGGTGTTTTTTTTTGCTCTTCAAAATACTTCACCTTAAGACTCCAGGCCTCCAAAACGAAGGGTTATCTTTCTTGTGTACCACAAGTGCGTGCACTTTATCTGCAAAAAAAAAAAAACCGAAACGACCAACCGCAAACTCGCCACCAACGAAGTCCTCAAAGGCAACGCACGTGCTGTCGGAACGTCTTGTGTGGGATTCCGAGTCCGAGTAGAGGGGGATTTTGGAAAGTAGCGGGTTGTACACGTGACACCAAACCAACTTCAACTATTTTGCTTTACGCCTCTGTTTCGTTGTCGCATCGTCTGAAAAATCGTTGAGTCCCTGTCGTTTCTTGCGGTGCTTGGTGATGAAACAGAAGCTTCTTCCTTCTGTTAACGTTCTGAAAGTTTTGCTGTCTATTTTTCCGCGCATTCACTTTGTAATGTGATGCACCCTCTCGAGCGGTAAAATAACAACCCAGACTTTAGAAACTTCCTTCGATTGTTGCTGTTGCTGTAGTTGCACCTTTAATTTACTCACGAATGCATTGCTGTTTTATCAATTCTTTAGCGCATCATTTTGTATGTTTGAGTTATTACAGCGAAACATACATTTGCTATATAGTTTTAAAACTTTAATTTGGTTACAGTACCTCACAAATACCTCTATCGGATCACTCGCTGCGAGCGATTTGAATTGAAGTAGAGTATCAAAACTTGCCAGCTATATCTTTTTTCATGTACAAGAGATATTGAAGAAGCATTAGCCCATTTTGACTGTCAGTTTTTAAGTATTGCTAGAGTAGAAGATTTAGTCTTGCTCAAGCATACTCGACTGAGATGAGAAAGTAGAAAGGCGTATCGAACTCTAGTAACTTTACTCAAGCTTTCACGTGTTAGATGAGGAAATCGAAAGGTGTATCGAATGCTACTAATTTTATTCAAGCTGACACGACTTGAGAGGAATAGAAAGGCTTCGATTCTTGTTACTTTACTCAAACTTTCACGTCTTAGATGAGGAAATAGAAAGGTGTATCGAATGCTACTAATTTTATTCAAGCTGACACGACTTGAGAGGAATAGAAAGGCGTATCGAATTCTAGTAATTCTAGAATTCGCTGTGGATGACCTTGCAATGATTCATCCATTCGGCTGCACAACAAATATCTTCAGCTCCATCCGTGTACGTTGCAAATGAGTTGGAAATTGCAAAATTATCCTTTTGCAACCGCGACTAAGCCTTAGTTGTAGCCTCTTTGTAGACATGAGTTCAATGGCGGCACTCTTGGCGATGATCAAACGAAACGCTAGATGGACGGTTACTTACAAATGCATTGGATTTCAACCGCATCCATGAATGGTACATGCAACTGCGAGCAATAAACACATAACCGTGTCCGCTAACGTGGAGCCATACAAGGCTCGGCCTGATGGATCGGTGACGGGAGGCATCATAAATTATCAAAACAGCCATAAAATCCTGGACAGGCTTCCTTTCGATGGCCTCGATGCCACATTCGCCGTGCTGAAAGGGGGTGGTAGAAACAACAAAGCAGCCGCTGTCGTTGGTCTCTGTGTGTTGGAGTACACCGCCGGTAGGTAACATTTTCTCAAACTATTAACGAAACCCAATAACCGTAAAGCCTTTTCGTTGGGGAGATCATGTCAAGGCGAAAAAGTCATGAGAGAGAAAGGTGGCATGATGCACCAGCATGGAATTGAGTATTATGCTAGCCAATATTTTGCCGACATCTGATTAATATTTTGCACCATTTATAAAGCAACGAAATACGCACGCAAAACCCTTTTGTGCTGATCTAACTTTACAACATTTCTTTCTGATCTCAGTAAATCAAACGGTGCCTGTACTTATTCTATGTACTCCTGGAGAAATCACTCGCCGCTGAGCCTTCCTTTTTGGTCTCACATTTAAAGGATAATTTGGCAGAGTGGCACACTTTGATGTTATGCTGCTTTGCAATTGCTCATTAGCATTCCAGTACCACTTCAGCGTATCATCTCTGTGGAAGTGAGTCGTGGTGTGTTTGGGAAAATTTTGCCGCAAAAACAGCTACAAATAAATCATATTTACAACAGTCCGAAATGGAATGAGGTTGCCCTGGCTGCATCGCCCGTGTCGGCGCAAGACAAAGTTATTATCTGGCAGCGGCAACCGAGAACGGCCTAGACGTGGCGGCTCCAGTACATGCTAGAAACACCCAGCGGCAACAATTACAACATACTCACGCGAGGATTTTACGGCACCAAGCTGGCTAGCATCGATGGTGTACTTTCGAATCGATGCGGTAGACCTTAACAACAAAAACAAGATGTTTCAGCAAAGACCACCTCTGCGGTTTTAAATCCTTCACATCATGGGAAACACTTCTTGCGATCCAAAGAGAAAGGAGTGAAAGAAAATTGCCAATAATTGGGTTGCCAAGTAGTCCAGGGTAGAAGGTGTGAGCAGCAAGCGGGTTTAATGGTACGCGGGCTAGCATATGGGGGCCCCGAGCAAATAAGGTGCGAATTTTAAGGAAGCTCCTAGTTTAGCCTTCTTAGCGCGTGTTTTGTTTTTAATTTCCAAACAAATATGCTCAAGATCTGGATTTCTGTCCAGACAAGTACAGTTTACATACAGAATCATTCTCATTACGTTATACGTCACGTCTTTATTCTATTCGCCTATTCCTGGTTTCAATAGATGGGAGTGCAAAGAGTAACCAGTTCAACATTTTAAACGCGAACATTTTTACTCACTATTCCCATTTTGAATGCATAAGGTGAAAGATCCTTTTCTGTTTTAAAGCGTGTAAAAATTATTTGCGGAACTCAATGAGAGAATGCAAATTAAACAATATGGCCATTCTTTGTATAGAGCAAGAATGTTCGGATATCGATGAATTTGCTCAAAAAAAAATAAATATTGGCTAAGATAGATAGATTTTTATAGATTTATTTATGAAATTAGTATCGAATGCAAGGAAAATATATCATAGGATTGTTGGCAAGTATTTGTTTCTATTAATTTGACCAATTGAATGTGTTTTTGAAGGTGTTAAAATAAGTGCTTTAAACACATTCAACCTATGTATTTGTTGCGTTCAGCTTTAGGAAGATTGGTCAAATTCTTTTCTATTCTTCTGAAAATACCTCTAACTTTATCGCGATTCAACCAGTAAAAAGAGCCTACACCTCTATATCCTCTTGTCTTTTGTCGTGCCTCACTTTCGTTTTACTTCATAAGCTCTCTCCTTTCTTCTAACTATTCCCTCTACTGTCAAATAGTTAAGTTTTTCACTTTGTAATATATTTTTTACACCGGAAAGTCAGTATTAACAAATCTATTGTATGATAAAAAAAATTGAAAGGCAATTAGGTTAAAAACCTAATGATAGTTTTAAAACCTTTATTATACCTAGGCGATAGGACTATAGGAGCCCTCCTTCGCACATTACTTGCGTTACCACGTACGACCAAAATGATACTTTTCTTTGTGCGTTTAAATAGTTTAATAACCTTACCGAAGTATAGCATCTTGACATCCTCTTTCTGAATCTGACTAATCAACAACTTCGAGCAATTCCTTGTGTTCGTCTTCCCTATCCTTTATAAGTGTGTAAAATTAGTTTTTAGGATAACATTTTGTTAAGGTTTTATGGCGAGCATCGTTTTGGGAAAAATAATTTTTATTTTTTTATATTAAATTAGGACGGTCTGGTCGTATTGCTAGTGGGGAAAAAAAATAAATAATTTATTAATTAATGACGAACGACCTTCTCTTCTTCTTTCTTGGCCTAACAACCTCTCAGGTCATGCCTGCCATTTCTGGCTTACTAGACTTATTGTTAGCGCATAGTTGGATAGTCAGTCCTCACTATGGGGGAACGGCCCAGATGAGACTTGAACCCCGGTCCTGCCTTGTGAAGACGGGCGCCGCTGCCGCATCTACCACCGGGCCGCCCCGAACGACCTAAGAATATTATAACAAATAAAAAAAAATTGGATTTTTAATGCAAAATTATTACTATTATTATTATTACCTCAATAAGAAAGAAAAAAGTAAGATTTGATTAAAAAGTTTTACTAACAAATTCGAAATTTCGCCTCGTTAATTTTACCGCTTGTAGGGCGCCGGAACGTGTCAATCCGCCACTGGGTGCGAGATGCTACTGAACGCTTTGCGGCACACATGTGCCAATCAGTAAACCTTGGCGAGCCTAGGACTGGTGAGTTGAATCGCAATTTCAATTTTAAACTGCAGATTTATTTTTGTCTACTACATCCAACGTGATGGCGACATATTTCAAAGAGCTGAAGAGATGTAGACGGTCGTAGTTAAAGATATCCATGAGAAGATTTTAAATTTTGTTTCTAGGGTTCGCCGATTTGAACCCGTGAGCATTTGTCCTACCGAAATTGAGGCTAAAAACTCGAAAGGCCTATAACTTGTGCGGAACGCATGCTTGTGTGCAAATGGTCCAAGATCACAGTGGGATTTGAAGCTGATCGTATTGGTCAAAAATTAATTTTTTGACAATAGCAAAAAAAAGCCTATAACTTGTAGGAGCAGAAAAAGCCTGTAACTTGTACTGGTTGCTCGCATATGCAAGCTTGTATGCAAATGGTCTAAAAACGAAAGTGGGTTTGGAACATGATGATTTAGGCCAAAAATTAAAATTTGATGGTATGAGCGCTGAAAGGCCTATAACTTGTGTGAAACGCAGATATACAAATGGTCTAAAAATTTGAGTGGGTTTTGGAACATGATAGTTTGGGCAAAATAAAAAAAAGATGAATCTAAACGGTTTATGTGCACCAAAAGACCCATAACTTGTACGAAACATACGCATATGCGTTCTTGTGTGCAAATGATCTAAACCCCGGTAACATTTTTGAACGAAATTAGACCTTAATAGACCATAACTCGACGGTCCCTTAGTGGTGCTTTAGAAGCTCTCCCCCGTAACATTCGTAGCGCTAAAAGACCAGAATCGATCTAGTCTCCATACACGGCGGTATAATATTATGTGTGTGTATGAAGATTAGATCGATTTCGGTCTATTAGCGCTACGAATGTTACGGGGGAATAACGCAGAGTTGAAAAAATTCCTTAAAAAAAAAGGGAACAGTAACCTAACTTAAAATAATAACTTATTTTTGGAAAAACCTTTATGTTATAATGCCGGTTTGCATTTGACGTACTTAATTTAAATTTTGTAAAACTTAGTTAAAGATATTGGGAAAGCAATCTTTGCATTATTTTAATTAATATTCAAATCCTTTTGTATTTCTGTCGTACGCAGTTTTCCCAGAGATGTCCATGGATGCGCGCTTTACTGGCATTCAATTCCGTACGTGATCTGTTTAATCGCATTGTCTCTATTAATTGTTTCCGTTCCCGTATTTTGCCATCCTCATCCCAATGTCTGATCATACCCTCTCACCTTCACGCTTCCGCCTGTTCTTTGTATTTTTGATCTATGTTTGTTTGGTTTGAAGATAAATTGACTTTGTAAAGGCAAACAATTTGATGAAACAATAATCATAATAATAAGAAATATTACATATGATGAAAATGTCTTTGTGGAATTTTTTGAATATGTTTATAAAAATTATAAATAAATATCTTAAACATTCTAACCGCGTGAACATTGTCCGTGAATTTTACTGTGACCGCGAGGTCACTTGCATGCAAGAATAAGTTCTTTACAAGTTGCGCGCTTATTCCGATTGCTAACCGGAAAGCTTCAATATTTTCCCGAAGCTTTGGAAGCTTGATTGATCGAGGAGTATTGTAGATTCAGTACCATATACACGGCGTATATTTAACAAAACATTACCATAACAAAATGTGCTTCACGTTTGTTTCACTGCAATGTTTATTGTCTCATTGTAATATTGTTCTGCGATTGTTACATTAGTAGCTTATTTTGTCGCTCCGTTTTCACTTCATCATCAATCCATTAGAAATCTGGAACAAAACGTATATTTCCGTTCGTTTCACACAATATCAACACTAACCAGATAGAAATAAGATCACCGACGTAGACAGCAAGAAGATCTTCGTACTTTTTTCCACACATCGTACCCCACCAAACGTTGTCGAAGTTTCTCAAACATCTCCCATACATCAATCATAACTTTCGCGATTGTTTTCTAGTATGCAACAACCGTGTTGCGTGTGTATTATGTTGACCTTGAACTTGAATAACAATTGATCGTTGACCTGCCCAATTTGCTCGATCGTGGTTTGGTTGATTGAGGCGAGTTGTTGGTTGCTCACATTGCGCCCGGTTGCAATTACGCCTGGACGGCGTCTCGCAGCCGGAACTTTATCCAGGAACCTTTCTCGGCCGACGGTCCAAGACTAGACTTCTTCAGTTTGATCGGATGCTGAGTTTGCGGTCCCTTCTCTAGGAAGAAATTGGACAGCAGAAAGAAAAACACGGCTTTCGCTTCCATCAGCGCAAACCGAGACCCGATACAGTTGCGGGGTCCGATCCCGAACGCAATAAGGGCCGACGTGTCGACTGGCACCGGGCTTTCCGGTCCGAAGCGTTCCGGCCAGAAGCGATCCGGGTCGGGAAATAGTTGCGGATCGCGCATAATCGATGCCGCCGGTATCCACAACCCGTCACCCTTCTGGAGCTGTACCTTGTGACCGTTATAGTCCTCCAGTACGTACGGTTTGGTGCAGGTGCGGTCGAGGAATGGGGCGGGTGTCCATTTGCGAAGGGTTTCGTTCGCCACCATGTCCAGGTAGCGCATGGATTGTAGTGTTTCGTACGTCAGGTTGCTGGACCCACCGATTGACTTGCGTACGGTATCAATCTCGTTGCGTAGCCGCTCCTGGACGTCTGGATTGACGGCGAGCTCGTGTGCCATGAAGGCAGACAGTGTCGAGACGGTATCGTACCCGCCGAAGAAGAAAACTGTACATTGAGCTGTCAAATCATCATCGGTCCAGTCTGTTGCGAGGCGAGAATGAGATAAGAAGGAGAAGAAAACGATTAGTAGGAATAGAAGTATATCTGTAGAAGCCAAACCATCTGTACGACATCAAGACTTGAGAATACCTTCCTCAAACAAGCCACATTTGAATAAACTGAATATCTATAATCCATACAGCAATACAAATCTCCAAAATCTAAAGCTATCAGTTACTAATAATGCTCTCTCTTTCTCTCTTTCTCTCTCTCTCTCTCACCCATTGTTCGTTTCTGGGATCCTCCACTGCTCGTCTCAATGTTGTCGTTTTCGTCAAATCGAAGCTCCTGCTTGCGGGCCTCCATCAACAAATTGATCATATCGTGCCGCACGATACCACGCTGCTCCCGCTGCGCAATCGTATCCATCACCACGTGCCGGAAGAAGCTCGTCATCTTGGCACTAAACAGCCGTAACCGCAGCGCCTTCATCAGACGCGGAAAAGACGAAAATGCAAGAAATTTAAGCCCCTGCACACCTTCCAGATTCGTCAGCTCCTTGCCGAGCGTAAAGAACGGATTGGTCCGATCCTTGAACGAGTTGATCTCGATCCCAAACGCACAGGTCGCCACAATATCGTTACCGAACCGCCGGAACAGTTCCTTCATCTCTAGCTCCGCGGACCCATCCGCACCCATCTCGGACCGGATCGTGCGTATTGCGCCCTCGCAGTAGCTCGTTATTAAACCGAACATGAGCCGCATCTTGCTGCCGGTAAAGGCGGGACTAAGCACGGTACGCATATTACGCCACCGGGTGTCGCGCATCGCAAACAACGCACGCCCAAACAGTGGATCGTGGTTCTCGTCCAGATCGATCCGATGGTTGATAAAGTGGTCAAAGTCCTTGATGCAGATCTGCTTCACCAGATCGAGATCGCGCACCACATAGATCGGGGACAGGAAGTCAAAGTAGCCGAAGAACCGGTGCCCTGCGAAACGGTGGCACATTTCACCGAGCACGTCCGTGATGTGACGCTTGCGGGTGATAAAGTCCGCTCCGTTGCCGAGTAGCGGTACGGGCGGTAGGTACGGTACGCCACGTTCCGCAAAATAGCGCATTCGCCGCACAACCGCATAATAGTAGAGCAGAGCAACCAGGGCCACCAGCAGGGCACCCTCCAGGGATAGCAGGCCTGCTACTAGCGTTCCCAACATCTTCACACCATACAGTGATACACTCACAAGACCTTACAGAACTGTTCAAGCAATCGGTTAGCCGTCAATCGCACCAAATTCTAACACTCAATTTTTAAATTTCTCGACTCTATCTGCGAATGGCCGGCGTGATACTGAACCGTTGTCGCCGCCTCAAACACTTGAAGACACTTGTCTCGCGGTGCGGTATCTACGTTGCGGGTGCTATGCGCCGTCACCGCGCACGGTAAATATTTGAATTGATATCAATTTTAATGCGATTGCTGTGGCCGGCACCCGTTCTGGCACGTTTCTTGCAAGTCACGGTCAGGGCTTCGGATTGGCGTGTGCCGTTGCGGTGTTGCAAATACAGCCGGCTTCAAGCATACATGGTGGCAGCATCCATGCAACGCAATACGTGTATTATCACAGTTTGGTTTAGGTGCTTCTTTTGGGTCGGTTTACTTTTTGCTTCCATTTTCTCTTGCAAGTGTCGTAGTCGAGATATATCGTATTATGTCTTCGTTTCCTCAAACACACGGAGTTTCTTTATTGTTTGTGTGTGTGTGTGTTTTTTTTTATTGACTAGGTTTTTGGACATTTTGGGCGATCAATTGATATGATGACTTGCTCTTTTCTGGCGTGTGAACTCGCTAACAGACTGTCATTTTGCAAGTGCATTATAGTCAGGGGTTTAACTTAACTTCGAAATAAAAAAAAGATTGAAAACTAAACAAACTTTCTACACCGACTATGCCCGGTATAAGGCAATGCACAAGGAGGAAATGCCTTGCGAATTTTGTACAAAGTCTCATCGTACAAGAGATCCTTAAAATTTAAATAACAAAACTTTGCGAAACGGCACTTTCCAGACCCAGACAAAATAGATAAACATCTCCCCCCCATAGGCAATTGTGTTTGGTACACGCACACACCCGGAAGGCTCACTTTTGTTACAAGTTGCGAATGCACTCTGGTTATCTTGAGTTGTTGACCATACACTTGATTGTCTTGATTACATTCATACCGCACGTAGTATTTACATTTACCAGTTGCAATGATGTTGTACTGTTGTTGTTGTTGTGTGCTGTAAAGTTTGATTAGACATTTCGGAGCTTAGTGCATGAGAGAAATTAATTGTATGTTTGAATTTTTCTGTGATCTATTATTATTTTGTTTTTACACCATCGCAAAACTAAACTGTTGCATCATACAACTATTCATACTCATAGAGAGACTTAAGGCAAAAATATATAATTATAACTGTGTTGTTCATCGTGCGTCTAATCCAAAACGAGAATGAGTAGGTGAAGAGAACCTAGGTGATGATCGAGGTGCATCCCATCCCATAATTATACACATGTTTTGGCCAACGAACCGTTTGCATCTAATATGTAGTGAATGCTAGTAAAATTTGATTTTGTCATATTTGTTAACCTCTGGTAAACCAATTGGTAGAACACCAGAGAATCAGGCCACGTACGGTGCGTACTTTTTTGCCCAGCTGCTTTACCCTTGATCATGATCTCTTCCTACCCATGCAAAACCTCGCCGTGTGTCCGATTGTTTACAACAGCTTGCGGTCACGAGTTAAACACTATCCACTACAAGCACAAGCAAGTTTCTCCTTGTTTTTACGCTCAGATAATCCTTTTGCTCCGGCCCCAGGTAAAGAGCAGCTGACACCCCTTTGGTACATCTTCCTGATGATCCTTCAGATCATGGATGAGTACAGCCGACACTGCACACTGGCGCACCAAATCTAGCAAAGTAAAGAAAAGGCCGAGAAACGGTCTGGAATAAATCTACTGCCCCAATTCCATTTCGCTTCCCCTGTTTTCCTTCGCTTATCAGTGTCGCCTGTTTGCTGCATCTAAGCCGTGACCTTGCGCGTGTGCGTATTACTTTCACAGTACGATCCTAGCTTATCGAAGTGCTTCCATGTGATTAACTCCCGCTGCGGCAAGCTTCCAATAAAGGCTAATTGTTTTGGCTTTTTTTTTTCTTTACAACAGACCATTAGCTACCAGGTTTTAGTTTCGTTGTGCTTTTGATTTTAAATGGTTGCAGAAAGCTGCGTTCGGAAACGATTGATCGTGTTAAACCTGCAAAAGTTGCTGCCTGAATTATGGCTAAGGCCTAGTGCATTTTTTTGGCTAATAGATATCCTAAATTAGTCAAAGGCTTCCTTAAGCCGAAGAGTTAATAACCCTACACACCTACGACCTTCGATAGCAGCGTCACTTCTATACCTGCGGAAATATTTACTTTCGTTGTCAATTTTAATTCGGCAAACACCAAACAATAAATCATACCTGCGATAGTGTTTTTGTAGCGGATTGAAGAGTAATTGCCGCTTTCTTGATCCTTTTGTTAAGCTTTTTAATACATATACGAGCCTGTCTGCTTGTCTTTGTTACAGTTTATACCAGAATCTAAATTAACTTATACTTCAGCGACTTCAGGAGGCGGTCCGCCGGATAGTATATTAGTTTTTTATGCACAGCACTAATCTGTAATTTTCTTATCTTTCAACAGTGGAACATTCGAAGACAAACCAAACCGAAAAGAAGAAGCAACCGGTGTACTAAGGGAGCTTCTTGTTCGAACCACAACCTCAGATTATTCCGGAACAACTACGATCAACTGCATGTTTCTTCATGCCGTTCGTAATATTCTAACATCGTTAACAACAGCATACGAACGACAATATACGGAAAATGTGCTTTCGATACAACAGGCTCCAGATCCCAGGTACGACGAGTTGGTTCATTCAGAAGAACACGCACATCTGCAAGTACTTCGAGTATTTGAAGTCATGAAACATCAGCAGCATCGTCTGCGGTTGAAGCTTTAGTTGCCCCGGGATGGACAGTTGTACGGAATGGTAGGTTATGTCAATCTTCAGTTTCATTGTCGTAATTAATTACATCTTTTTCGTAACTTTTGTAGTTACTGTACCGTCGCTAATGCAAGGATCACATCGCACTTGGCATCCCATTTCCTCAACGAAAGCAGCCTCTCCCGGTTGTGAGGGTAGAAAATAGGCGTAAGAGTTCAGCTTGTAAGTAAAAGTAGCAAAATTTACTATTGGTCCCTATTGTATGTCCTCCGTCATAGTCTAGTTTTACTTATGTCTACTAATCCGTTTGTGATGACTGCTGTTGCGTGTCATCGCTCCGCAACGAACGCCAACAGCAAGCATCATTTCTGCAATTTCTCTGTCCATTTAATATTCGGTGGTTTAAATATCATGCGCAGTCCGATGGTATAGAAGGTAGCTGGGCCGATTCATCCCAACACAGGACTGGATATCGAATCCCATCCCGACCATTGTCACCGTAAGAAAGACTGCCTATCCAGCTACGTTGGAATCGATGAGTCTTTCAAGCTGTTCAATGGCTGACGTACGACCTAGAATGTAGATCGATAAACCAAGAAGATGCTTGTTCACGTTAGCTCAATTACCAGATAGGATCGTTATTGTTGATGTATGTTTGGTCGCGAGTATACGCAGTTGTCATCTCACAAACGGATTAGTAAGCTGTACGTAAAACTCGATTATGAAGGGTGCTATACGATATCTTCTAACTCAGTATTTTGCTTCTTTTACTTAGATTTCTTATCAGTTGTAGCGAATATTATCGCGATACCGTTACGACAGAGCAGCGTGGAGGGGGCAGCAACTGTAACAAGTCGCACTTACAAGGAGTGGAGCGTATTTCGCGTACGGTATAGTGAGCGTCACAGCATATGTAAGTAGTAGTAGATATTCGCATATTACTGAAAAATGTGGGCATGAGAACATTTGTCAGGAGCAATACGGCCAGGCCGTTCTATGTGAATAAAAACAAACATTTGTCCGGCTTTGTTCAGTTATAAATTTTCCTTAATTGATTTACAGATAACGCGGGTACTAAACAATGGTGCCCAAACCAAATTAAGAGAGGAGCGAGTGGTTCGAAAACTGTAAGAAGAATCAAGCGTGGTAAGACGATTAAGCAAAGGTGATATTGCAACAGTTGTAGAAATTTAAGTAAAACTGTATCTCTCACCCCTTATCTGTACCCTCATAGATTGTACACGTCGCTTCTCAGAAAGGATTAAGATGTCAAGTTCGACAGGATGGGGGCATAATAGATGTTTAGGTAGTTAGGAAAGATATAAATAAGATGCGAAGAAAATATTCTATTTTTGCAATGTTTCCACGATAATTTTGGTTTGGTACAGTAATCACAGATATATATTCTTAAATCAAGAGGTTGCTATATCATTCTAAATTGTTGTGAATTATCGTCTTCTGATACAAATTTGAAGAATTCATGCAGCATTTTGATTAATAGCTGTTATGCATATTAACCATCACGCATCAACGTTTCGGATGCAGGCTATTTGTCGTTTCTAGAAACTTTCATGTTAAATTCAGAAGGCCGCACCAGTCGGGAGATTAGATTCGATATTTCCCTAGCTGGAGTGGCTTTTGAAATTATCACGAACAATCATCTTTCCACTATTTGTCAATTAAAACAGTTACAACGTTACGTTACGAATAATTATGTTTTCCTTTGGTACTAATCGTGCTTTCGGCAAGCCTTTTTCAAACTAATATTGATAATATTTTTTGTGAACCAGTATGTTTAGGATTTATGTGCAACATTCCTACATTTACTGGGTCATTCAAAATTGTCATCACTTATCATCTTCTGATTCAACTTTGAAGAACTCGTGCAACATCTTGAGAAGCTTTCACGCAAGTTACCCAGGCTAATTATCGTTTCTAGAATCTCTCATGTTAAATTCAAACGATACATCACTGTAAAGGATAGCTTCGATATTTCCTGCACAAGGTTGTCACGTTTGAAATTATCATGAACACGCATCAACATATAACACCGCATATTTTCAGGTGACTGATATCTCTCGTATTGTCTATCGTACAATATGCAAAAAATCAACTGCAGGTCTAACAAACATCATCTCCTACACTCTGCTTTCGGCAAGCCTTTTTCAAACTAATATTGATAGTATTTTTTGTGAACCAGTATGTTTAGGATTTATTTGCTTCATTCCTAAATAAACTATATCATTCAAAATTTTCATCACTTATCATCTTCTGCTTCAACTTTGAAGAACTCGTGCAACATCTTGAGAAGCTTTCACGCAAGTTATCCAGACTGCTTATCGTTTCTAGAATCTCTCATGTTAAATTCAAACGATACACCACTATAAAGGATAGCTTCGATACTTCCTGTAAAATGGCTTCTCGTTTGAAGTTACCATGAACATGCATCAACGGTTCGAATGCAGATTACTTGTCGTTTTTAGAAACTTTTATGTTAAATTCAGAAGGCCGCACCAGTTGGGAGGTTAGATTCGATATTTCCTGTTGGAGTGGGTTTTGAAATTATCACGAACAATCATCTTTCCACTATGTGTCAGTCCAGCAAAGCAACGTTACGGAATATTGTGTCATCATTTGTTACTGATCGCAGTGTAACGTGAATACCGATAATTATTACTAATCATTATTATGCCGATTATTACTAATCATTTCTAGAATCTCTCATGTTAAATTCAAACGGTACACCACTATAAAGGGTAGTTTCGATATTTCCTGTATACTGGCATTTCGTTTGAAATTATCATGAACACGCATCAACATATAACACTGCATATTTTCAGGTGACTGATATCTCTCGTATTGTCTATCGTACAATATGCAGAAAATCAACTGCAAGTCTAACAAACATCATCTCCTACACTCTGCTTTCGGCAAACCTTTTTCAAACTAATATTGATAGTAGTTTTTGTGAACCAGTATGTTTAGGATTTATTTGCTTCATTCCTAAATTTACTATATCATTCAAAATTTTCATCACTTATCATCTTCTGCTTCAACTTTGAAGAACTCGTGCAACATCTTGAGAAGCTTTCACGCTAGTTACCCAGACTTCTTATCGTTTTTAGAATCTCTCATGTTAAATTCAAACGGTGCACCACTATAAAGGATAGCTTCGATACTTCCTGTAAAATGGCTTCTCGTTTGAAGTTACCATGAACATGCATCAACGGTTCGAATGCAGATTACTTGTCGTTTTTAGAAACTTTTATGTTAAATTCAGAAGGCCGCACCAGTTTTGAGGATAGATTCGACATTTTTCAAAATGGAGTGGCTTTTGAAATTATCATGAACAATCATCTTTCCACTATGTGTCAGTCCAGCAAAGCAACGTTACGGAATATTGTGTCATCATTTGTTACTGATCGCAGTGTAACGTGAATGCCGATAATTATTTCATTCGTTAACTTATTAAAAGAAAAATTTAAGTACTAACTATAAAGTATCATATATTAACCATATTTTGTTTATTTCTTATACAATATTTCAGTGTGTCAGAAATCCATCGCCTTATCCATCAACGCACGATGAATCGTCTACAACATACAGAGAATGTAATGTAAGTATACAACTCTTGTGTAAACTTGTGTTCTCCTTGAATTGTTCATGAACATTGAAGAGTGTGATCAATATTTGTCAGTTAAGCGATGTGACTAAGCGATTAAAAATGTAAGATCAACATTTGAATAAAATTAATCGTAAATTTTGTTTTAATCGTATGGTGCTCGTATAATAATATTTTTCTTCGTCGCATATTTTCAAGTGACTAATCGTATTGTCTATCGGGGCGGCCCGGTGGTAGTTGCGATACCGACGCCGGTCTTCACACAGCAGGACCGGGGTTCAAGTCTCATCTGGGCCGTTCCCTCATAGTGAGGACTGACTATCCAACTTATGCGGTAACAATAAGTCTAGTAAGCCAGAAATGGAAGGCAGAGGTCGTTAGGCCATGACAGAAGAAGATTGTCTATCGTACAATATGCAGAAAATCAAATGCAAGTCTAACAAACATCATCTCCTACACTCTGCTTTCGGCAAGCCTTTTTAAAACTAATATTGATAGTATTTTTTGTGAACCAGTATGTTAAGGATTTATTTGCTTCATTCCTTAATTTACTATATCATTCAATATTGTCATCAACTATCATCTTCTGCTTCAACTTTGAAGAACTCGGGCAACATCTTGAGAAGCTTTCACGCTAGTTACCCAGACTTCTTATCGCTTTTAGAATCTCTCATGTTAAATTCAAGCGAGGCACCACGCTAAAGGATAGATTCGATACCTCCTATAAAATGGCTTCTCGTTTGAAGTTACCATGAACATGCATCAACGGTTCGAATGCAGAGTACTTGTCGTTTTTAGAAACATTTATGTTAAATTCAGAAGGCCGCACCAGTCGGGAGGTTAGATTCGATATTTCCTGTTGGAGTGGCTTTTGAAATTATCACGAACAATCATCTTTCCACTATGTGTCAGTCCAGGAAAGCAACGTTACGGAATATTGTGTCATCATTTGTTACTGATCGCAGTGTAACGTGAATGCCGATAATTTTTTCATTCGTTAACTTATTAAAAGAAAAATTTAAGTACTAACTATAAACTATCATATACTAACCATATTTTGTTTATTTCTTATATAATAATTCGCAGTGTAACGTGAATGCCGATAATTATTACTAATCATTGTTATGCCGATTATTACTAATCATTTCTAGAATCTCTCATGTTAAATTCAAACGATACATCACTGTAAAGGATAGCTTCGATATTTCCTGTACTAGGTTGTAACGTTTGAAATTATCTTGAACACGCATCAACATATAACACTGCATATTTTCAGGTGACTGATATCTCTCGTATTGTCTATCGTACAATATGCAGAAAATCAACTGCAAGTCTAACAAACATCATCTCCTACACTCTGCAGGTGTCCCCGGATGGAGCCACTTCCAACCAAATAGACTGCGTGTTGATTAGTCGCACCAAAAAACAAATATGGGAAGACCAACGAGTGCGGGAACTTCAAGAAATAAGAGTGCGTTACGGACCAGGAAAAAAGTTTTACCAAGAGATAGCAGGCCACCGAAACAACTTCAGACCTAAGGCGACCTGCTGTCGGAATAAGGATGGAAATCTGGTCAGTTACCAGCCAGAGGTCCTCTCGCGATGGGCTCAGTACTTTGATGAATTATTAAATGATCAGTTTAACGAACAGCTAGAGGCTCCACTAGCAGATGATATCATGCTACTGCCACCTAGCATTGAAGACACACGAAAGGCCATCCTTCGGCTCAAGAACAACAAGGCACCAGGTACCGACGGAATAGAAGCCGAGCTGATCAAAAACGGAGGTGCAACACGCGAACAGGAAATTCATCAAATCAACTGAGGTATGGGATAGCGAATCGATGCCTTGTGATTGGAATCTCGGCATCATCTACCCCATATACAAGAAGGAAGATAGGCTAGAGTGCAGCAACTACAGGAGTATTACGGTGTTGAATACCGCCTACAAGATTGATTGTTGCAGCAGGCCAAGACCACGAAGCGGTTGTAGCGCCTGATAAGTAGGTAAGTAAGATATCTCTCGTATCAACTGAAAATCAACTGCAAACATCCCGTAGGATTCCCGACGTCGATAGCTCCTGGTCGATTATGGTGAATGACATTTGGCGTTTATGGCAGTGCCGTTCATTAGCCAATGGTTGCTTTGTTTTGTTATCAGGTTCTACCTTTGCTCGAAACTTTGCTCAGTGACTGGATATCACTATAGATGACTGATGAACAAAAACGGGCAGCAAAGGAATATTTCCTGCCGAAAAAAGGCATTCCGGATGTGGCAATGTGTGTTGATGGAACACACGTGAAAATAAAAAATCCCAATTTTATACAGCATTACATTTCATGTTTAGAACATTTACATGTCCGTATCATGCTGTAATATTTAATTTATGATTATGAATGAATATTCATGATTAACATAGTTTGAGTTTGAATATGTCTGAAGTTTATAAAATTTCTCAACGCTTTTATTAAAATATGGCAAAAATATGTTAAAAACAAAAAATCCAATCATTTCATCATATTCGCTTTTAATTTTTGTCGTTCGTGCGTTCATATTCTACTGCAACTACATAAATCATCACAAAATTTGTGGAACGTTTTACCGATTCGTCAATGAACAGCTCGCAGATTTCTTTTCATACAAACCACTTCGATCGTAGCAGCAATGAGCTTTCCCATAAATGCGAGCCACATGAGTGACGATGAGAGCAAAATAAACCTTTTTTTGACAGCGGCGGCGATCGACCAGGAGCTGCTTTCACGCAAATTACCCAGACTACTCATCGTTTCTAGAATCTCTCATGTTAAATTCAAACGATACACCACTGTAAAGGATAGCTTCGATACTTCCTGTAAAATGGCTTCTCGTTTGAAGTTACCATGAACATGCATCAACGGTTCGAATGCAAATTACTTGTCGTTTTAAGAAATTTTTATGTTAAATTCAGAAGGCCGCACCAGTTTTGAGGATAGATTCGATATTTTTCAGAATGGAGTGGCTTTTGAAATTATCATGAACAATCATCTTTCCACTATGTGTCAGTCCAGCAAAGCAACGTTACGGAATATTGTGTCATCATTTGTTACTGATCGCAGTGTAACGTGAATGCCGATAATTATTTCATTCGTTAACTTATTAAAACAAAATTCAAGTACTAACTATAAACTATCATATATTAACCATATTTTGTTTATTTCTTATACAATATTTCAGTGTGTCAGAAATCCATCGCCTTATCCATCAACGCACGATGAATCGTCTACAACATACAGAGAATGTAATGTAAGTATACAACTCTTGTGTAAACTTGTGTTCTCCTTGAATTGTTCATGAACATTGAAGAGTGTGATCAATATTTGTCAGTTAAGCGATGTGACTAAGCGATTAAAAATGTAAGATCAACATTTGAATAAAATTAATCGTAAATTTTGTTTTAATCGTATGGTGCTCGTATAATAATATTTTTCTTCGTCGCATATTTTCAAGTGACTAATCGTATTGTCTATCGGGGCGGCCCGGTGGTAGTTGCGATACCGACGCCGGTCTTCACACAGCAGGACCGGGGTTCAAGTCTCATCTGGGCCGTTCCCTCATAGTGAGGACTGACTATCCAACTTATGCGGTAACAATAAGTCTAGTAAGCCAGAAATGGAAGGCAGAGGTCGTTAGGCCATGACAGAAGAAGATTGTCTATCGTACAATATGCAGAAAATCAAATGCAAGTCTAACAAACATCATCTCCTACACTCTGCTTTCGGCAAGCCTTTTTAAAGCTAATATTGATAGTATTTTTTGTGAACCAGTATGTTTAGGATTTATTTGCTTCATTCCTAAATTTACTATATCATTCAATATTGTCATCAACTATCATCTTCTGATTCAACTTTGAAGAACTCGTGAAACATCTTGAGAAGCTTTCTCGCTAGTTATCCAGACTGCTTATCGTTTCTAGAATCTCTCATGTTAAATTCAAGTGAGGCACCACGTTAAAGGATAGATTCGATACCTCCTATATAATTCGAATGCAGATTACTTGTCGTTTTTAGAAACTTTTATGTTAAATTCAGAAGGCCGCACCAGTTGGGAGCATAGATTCGATATTTTCCAAACTGGTGTGGCTTTTGAAATTATCATGAACAACCATCTTTCCACTATGTGTCAGTCCAGCAAAGCAACGTTACGGAATATTGTGTCATCATTTGTTACTGATCGCAGTGTAACGTGAATGCCGATAATTATATCATTCGTTAACTTATTAAAAGAAAAATTTAAGTACTAACTGTAAACTATCATATACTAACCATATTTTGTTTATTTCTTATATAATATTTCAGTGTGTCAGAAATCCATCGCCTTATCCATCAACGCACGATGAATCGTCTACAACATACAGAGAATGTAATGTAAGTATACAACTCTTGTGTAAACTTGTGTAAGAAAGATTAGATGGTACGTCCGTTTGGTTCGGTTGCTACTTTACGAACACTTTATAACAATTCTTCTGACACTATGACACTATGCACAATGACACTAATACTAACGCATATTTACAATCGGACACCACATTTTATAAGTTGTCCTCAACTTCCGAATCTTCTATATCTGCTATGTTTCCCCATTTTTGCATTCGATCTGCTGCATAAACCGTCGAAAACGGGCGCGTATTTGTACCTGGTACGTTTGCAATTCTATAGCTCTCATTCTCACTAATCGTTCGAATCGAATCACTAATCTGCTCTAAACGGATACTATCAAAACGTGCGCGGCTTACGTTCGAAATGTGCTGAGTTTCGTCTGAATGTCAGCGAATATAATTTTGATCTTGTGATTCTAACCGAAACATGGTTGGATTCTTCTATTCCATCTGAATTGTTGTTTGACTGCAAGGAATTTTGTGTATATCGTTGCGACCGTAATGCTCTTAACAGTGATAGATCTACAGGGGGTGGAGTGCTTATTGCCTGTGCCTCTCGTATTCAATCTTGTGAGCTTCACACACTTGATTCGTCGCTAGAAGCCTTATGGATCTGCATTAGCCAGCCCAGAGGAAGAATTTTCATTGGTGCAATTTACATACCGCCTTATCTTAGTAATGATCACGTGACCTTTAACTCCCTCTCAGAAAGCTTAGGTAATGTAATCGATCGTATGTCACCTAATGACACATTAATCGTCATTGGTGATTTTAACCAACCTCAGCTGTCGTGGTAGTATGAAAATGATTTGGCGAATCACCTTTCTCCTGTAAGTAGTAATTTGCTACATTCTAACTTTATTGATACGGTTCGTCTTCATGATTTGGTACAAATTAGCAATGTAAAAATCTTTAGAGAGCGTCAACTTGATTTAGTTTTAGTTAATTCCGATGCCTCTAAATCGCTTAGCATCACACCAGCCATACTGCCACTTCTATCAATAGATAACCACCATCCGCCTCTCGAAGTTACTGTACTTTCACTACCGGATTCTTCGACTGAGCACTCTGTTGATGTGAATTTACCACGCACTTTGAATTATCGTAAGGCTAATTACAGCAGGCTTAATGAAATCCTTCGCTCCACTGACTGATCATTTTTGTTTTCCTGTACATCAGTCGATGAGGCAACCTCCTTTCTAAACTCCTCTATCATTGCTTCCCTGGAACTCTGTTCCCCAGCCCTTCACCCTTCTCCGTCACCTCCTTGGTCGAATCGCACCCTTAGAAGTCTTAAAGCGGAGAGAAGTCGTTGTCTGAGGAGGTATCGAAGTAATCGAAGTGATGTCAACAAAAGACTCTATAAATATGCAGCCTCTGCGCATCGCATTTACAACAGAGCCTGCTACAAGCACTACGTTGATAGAATACAACTGCGCCTCCATTCCAACCCTCGCTCCTTCTGGAGGTATGTTAACTCTCGAAAAAACTCCAGTTCCTTACCCAATTGCATGACTCTCGATTCGATTCGATTTGCTCTCTCTTCGGTCAACACTTTTCTAGTGTATTTGTCGACCATCCGTCGCATGCCGATTCATTGCAACCAGGCCTCCTTCAAACTCCTGAAAGTGTACTATGTGTCGATCCTTTTGTAGTTAATGTAGAAATGGTGAAACGCGCCATGCACGGTCTTAAAATGTCTTTTGCCCCAGGTCCGGATGGCATTCCTTCTTCTGTCCTTATTAAATGTTGTGTTGCCTTAGCCCCTTTGTATTGCTTCATTTTCAATCTTTCACTTACATCATCCACCTATCCTAACATATGGAAAACCGCATGGTTATTTCCAGTGTTTAAAAAAGGTAATAAAGATTCTGTGAGCAATTATCGTGGTATTTGTCTTCTCTGTGCCCGTAGTAAACTGTTCGAATCTGTTGTACACAAGCTGTTTATGTTCTATGTTCGTTCGTATATCAGTCCCCAACAGCACGGTTTTATGCCTGGCCGCCCAACGACTACAAACCTGATGCAGTTTTTATCGACCACCTATTCGGCCACTGCCGGTGGTAATCAACTCGACGTGGTTTACACTGACTTTAAGGCTGCGTTTGATCGCGTCTCACATAGTCTGTTGCTGGCAAAGTTACATGAAATCGGGTTTTCCTTTAATGTTGTAAAATGGTTGGAGTCGTTCATTTCCAATCGCATGTATAGTGTAAAAATTGGACACTGCCTGTCTCCGTCTTTCACAAGCAAATCGGGTGTCCCTCAAGGTAGCGTGCTTAGTCCTCTTCTTTTCATCCTTTTCATTAATGATATTAGTTTTTCCCTTCCCTCGGCCTGTCATCTCCTCTATGCTGATGACCTTAAAATCTTTCTTCGTATTTCTAATAGCTCTGATTGTTTAATCCTGCAAAATCTGCTCGACTCTTTCTCCACTTGGTGTTCTCGTAACTTCCTATCCCTACGTGCTGATAAATGTTCAGTTATGTCGTTTTCCCGCTCTTCTTCCCCTATCCTCTTTCATTACTCCCTTAATCATTGTTCCCTCAATCGTGTTTATTCTTTCCGTGACCTTGGGGTGATCATGGATTGTAGTATGTCTTTCAATGTTCATATTGAGGCCTTATGCAAATCTGCAATGAAAACCCTGGGTCTCATTCGCCGAATTTGCAAAGACTTCAATGATGTTAACTGTCTTAAATGTTTGTACTTTTGTCTTGTGCGCTCCCCACTAGAGCACGCATGTGCTGTTTGGAGTCCTGTGTCAACTTCTTGGATAGCTCGAATCGAAAAAATCCAGCGTTGTTTCAGCAGAATTGCTATGAGACGTCTGTTGGGTAATTCCAGATCCCCTCTTCCATCCTATGTCGACCGTTGCCTAATCTTAGGTCTAGATACGCTTCACCTCAGGCGCAATAAGGCACAAGCTATATTTGTTGCTAGCCTTATTCTGGGTAATACCGACGCTTCTGACCTCCTTTCCCTGATTTCCTTTTATGCTCCCTCCCGCCACCTTAGATCCCGTGATCTTCTGTTTCTACCACGTCGTCGCACTCATTATAGGCATAATGAGCCTTTCTTAGTCTGCATGCGTCACTTCAATTCTTTCTTTACCTCTTTTGATTTTGATTCCTCCCTAACCGCTTTCCGATCTCGACTCTCCTCTTCACACCTTTAAACTTTCCTCAAGTGATATCCCTTTCCCTTCTCCATCTTCCCAAAACTATAATTTAACCTTCCTTCCTCGTATCCTCTAAATGTTTCATTGTCTGTATAGTTAAGTTTATACTTAGTTTTAGATATTAGCCAGTAAGTTTAGCTTTAATGATTTAATTTTTAAGATGTATTAGTTATAGTGAGTATTAGTGAGTTTAGCCTATAGGCAGACCACTCCAATAAACAAAATGAAATGAAATGAAATGAAATGAAATGTGTCAGTCCAGCAAAGCAACGTTACGGAATATTGTGTCATCATTTGTTACTGATCGCAGTGTAACGTGAATTCCGATAATTATTACTAATCATTATTATGCCGATTATTACTAATCATTTCTAGAATCTCTCATGTTAAATTCAAACGATACACCACTGTAAAGGATAGGTTCGATATTTCCTGCACAAGGTTGTAACGTTTGAAATTATCATGAACACACATCAACATATAACACCGCATATTTTCAGGTGACTGATATCTCTCGTATTGTCTATCGTACAATATGCAGAAAATCAACTGCAAAACTAACAAACATCATCTCCTACACTCTGCTTTCGGCAAGCCTTTTTAAACTAAGTTATATAATATTTCTTGTAAACCAGTATGTTTAGGATTTATTTGCTTCATTCCGAAATATACTATATCATTCAAAATTGTCATCAACTATCATCTTCTGATTCAACTTTGAAGAACTCGTGCAACATCTTGAGAAGCTTTCACGCAAGTTACCCAGACTTCTTATCGTTTTTAGAATCTCTCATGTGAAATTCAAACGGTACACCACTGTAAAGGATAGCTTCGATACTTCCTGTAAAGTGGCTTCTCGTTTGAAGTTACCATGAACATGCATCAACGGTTCGAATGCAGACTACTTGTCGTTTTTAGAAACTTTCATGTTAAATTCAGAAGGCCGCACCAGTCGGGAGGTTAGATTCGATATTTCCTTGTTGGAGTGGCTTTTGAAATTATCACGAACAATCATCTTTCCACTATTTGTCAATTAAAACAGTTACAACGTTACGTTACGAATAATTATGTTTTCCCTTGGTACTAATCGTAATGTAACGTGAATGCTGATAATTATTTCATTCGTTAACATATTAAAAGAAAATTTAAATACTAACTATAAACTATCATATACTAACCATATTTTGTTTATTTCTTATATAATATTTCAGTGTGTCAGAACTCCATCGCCTTATCCATCAACGCACGATGAATCGTCTACAACATACAGAGAATGTAATGTAAGTATACAACTCTTGTGTAAACTTGTGTTCTCCTTGAATTGTTCATGAACATTGAAGAGTGTGATCAATATTTGTCAGTTAAGCGATGTGACTAAGCGATTAAAAATGTAAGATCAACAGTTTTCAAGTGACTAATCGTATTGTCTATCGGGGCGGCCCGGTGGTAGATGCGATTCCGGCGCCGGTCTTCACACGGCAGGACCGGGGTTCAAGTCTCATCTGATCCGTTCCCTCATAGTGAGGACTGACTATCCAACTTATGTGGTAACAATAAGTCTAGTAAGCCAGAAATGGAAGGCAGAGGTCGTTAGGCCATGACAGAAGAAGATTGTCTATCGTACAATATGCAGAAAATCAAATGCAAGTCTAACAAACATCATCTCCTACACTCTGCTTTCGGCAAGCCTTTTTCAAACTAATATTGATAGTATTTTTTGTGCACCCTGTGCTAACATCCCATGGACTAGCAGAGAGACTACACACACTCCCGTTGCTAATGACTGTCAACGGAAGAGTAGTGGTGATCGCTCTCTCTCTGCTCCCGACCGGCCCGAACGACG
>KZ063072.1:4119-16312 GCA_002091835.1 Anopheles maculatus
AGCGTAAACTTTAGCGTAAATCTAAATTTTGACAGAAAAATCTGTCAACAAGTTTACGCTTCGTTTACCTGGGGTGCGTAAATCGAAAATATCAAAATCAAACAAGTTCATTAGTATTTTTACCGCGTGTCCCTTAACTCGTCCCACGAGTTATACCGATTTCGGATATTTATCTTATCCTAATATATTTTTTAAATGCCTTGAATTAGTTTCTTACAAGTGTCGTTAAAAAACGCGTATATTCTCTCGGTTCGGCGGTTCACACAGTACTAATCCATCTCGGCTGCCCGGGTTCGCTTCGTCCTAGTCCTCTTTTGCTTTCTTGCCCAAATATGGTCATGTCTCTGAACTCCTTGACGTGCCTTTTTCTTCATTACCATATTTGGGCATGTCTTAATTGCTTCTCTAAAGACACTCCTACTTTTTACTAATGCGTAACGAACCGGCTAGTCGGCTTCGTGTACTTACACACTTAAACATAGGCCGAACGCGCAGCCGCTACAGCGCCATCTGTCGGGCAGAAGCGAGCGAGAGCTTTCTTTTTGTGAGTAAGCGAACTCGTTCCCTATAAACATTTCTTACGCGGGTCGAACCCGGCGACTATTGTTGACAAGTATAGACATCCATTTTAAATTTGATACTTTAAATTATGAAACAGGCACAGCACTGGCTCCAATGTTGATGTTTATACCGATTTCATCTTCATTTTCTGAAAATTTGATCCGTCAAAAGTTTACGCATCGAGTTTGTAGCTCTCGAAGCTACAAACTTTTTGACGTAGCTTTTGTACCTTCCCCTCCAAATCAAGCGTAAACTTTTTCAGTTTACGCTTGGTGTACCCCCGGCTTTATAGTCCTAAAATAAATTAAGTATTTTTTGCACAAAACCTTAAAATGATGACTGAATTCGATTACTACCAGAATTCGACTCAAGACTACTTAATCATTGTTAAGTAAGACAGGATTTCAACCTGGCATTATAAACAATTGACCTTAGACGTTCGTTCACTGCCAGAGTTGTCGAATCATAAACAACACAGTATTGGTCTACGACAGATCCTCCAGAAGTGCCGGGAGCACCAGATCCCCACGCACCACCTGTGCATCGGCTTCAAGGCAGCCTACGATACCATAGATCGTACCGAGCTATGGAACATCATGCGGCAGTACGGTTTTCCTGCGAAACCGCATGTTGAGGGCCATTGTTGAGGGCTACAATGGACGGTGTGCAGTGCAAGGTGAGAGTGTCGAACATCCGGGCTTCGACATCCGGGGCACGATTTTCACCCGGTCTCTCCAATTCCTTGGCTTCGCGGATGACAAGTTTCCTGGAAACGGATTGGACACCAGGCCATGTCTATTAGACGTGCTCCCTAGGAGCAAGCCACGAAAGAAGAAGAGAAGGGGTTTTTTCGTGCAATTTATATGAAAAGCAACAAAATACCTGAGTACTTACATAATACTAGAAGCTGGCAGCTTCTCGGCGTCGGATATTGTTGTGAAGTCCAATTATTTCCTTAGACCTCTCAGACTTTAACCAGTTGATTTTGGGCTGCAATACATCCTTCACGTTGTAATGTGTATTTTTCTTGCCTTGGGCATGTTTTTTGATGATTTTAGATTAGAATGTAAATTCAGCTACCATCTCTCTTACTAACGACTCCCACGAGTTAAGAACCTAGGGGTGTGGCTCGACCACAAATTGTTTCGAAGCCTCCTCTCATTTCGGTCATCGAACGTACCAGCTTGAGGGAATTGTATTGCTGCTAAACTTAGCCAGCCTTTCTGGTCTATTAAATGCATTAAATTCGTTTTCTGTTTCTTCTTGGCAAGTTCTGAGTTGAGTACGTCCTAATAGCCAGGTCTCCAGCTCATTTCCAGTAGACTCAGTCTAGAATTACATTCCACCGATTCGATCTCCGAATCAGGTATCCCTAGCTGCTATCGTATCCTTCCAGTTCATTCGCTCAAGATCTACGCAGTGACAGCCTCGTAATAGGTAGTTTATCTCTATAGCATTGATCTTAAAGCTACTCCTATTGTACACCTTGAACGCCACCGCACATCCATGACACAGACTCGCCGAGCAAGGCAGTCTTCCGCCAACTGCTGCCCATCCCAATCCGGACGCTGTCTGTAGGGCGCGAAACGACTGTCGAAACCAGCGCAGACGCGAGCGGACGGCTCGACTGCGTGAAGAGCGGCGAGATGGGCGGCCCCCCATCACCACCTCCATCACCGGACACATCTAGGCGACGGGCAGCTAACCGCGACAGGGTCGCTCGTTTCCGGGCACGACGGCGAACAGGAGGAGCTTCTCAACGCCTCCTCGAAGAAAATCGAGATATCGCAGATGACGCTGACGATGCTGTCGGAGAGGTCCGAGCTGGCAGCCTCACAGCTGCTGATGAAGCTGCCTCAACCGAGGCGGAGACGGCGTCTCGCTGAATTTGATGCGAAGACGGAAAGGCCTTAAGGGCATTAATTCGTGTTAAATTTTTCGATATAAAAGGGCGAGAAGAAGGTTAGATTAAGTGCAAGGTGCTATCAAGCACGGTAGAAAGTGAGAAATTATAGGAAACTCACACCATTGAAACCCTCGCGGGTAAAGGAGTGGGTGGGAGCGAGGGTTTACAATGTTGTACTAAAATGTCTAATTGTTAAAAAATTCTCGCGATTTGCTACTGCACATCCATGACATCTGTACATCCGTCGAAATTCGAACCATTTCATTCGTATGTTCGATACTTTCACTTTACACTGTACACCGTCCATTTCGGCCCACAACAGCTACCAGGTTTCTAGGGAATCATTAAAGCTGCACGACTAGCCACTGTCCGTTTCTTTAGTATTGTAGGTCGTCTTGAAGTCAATGGGGATTTGGTGCTCCCGATATTTCTGTAGGATTTGAAGTTGAGTTAAGTCTTTGGCCTGTGGTCGATTTTCGGCCAAGAACATGTGAAAGCTTAGTAGCCTCTGACAAAATCATTCAAATAACATGTAGCTGCAGAAGAGTATTTGGGGTAGGATTTAAATTGGCAACGTTCAGGACTAGGCATATAGTGCAGTTCAGTCGGTCGCCGACCGATGCATAACAACGGAAAATATCACCGGTCCTATCTATAACAGTTCTGGCACCTGTTGGTCTTCATCCTGATGACTTCATCAATATAGAAAAAGTATAGGCAATTAGTAAATGAATGAAGTAAAATAGATGCAATTCTATTACTAAATCCGGTATATCAATATTCATCCGAACCGTCACCTCCAACGGGCTGAGTAACTAGCTACGGTTAACATAAAATCAAACAAGAGTAAAGGTAGAGGTTGTAGTGCCAAAGCAAACGATTAATGGATTTAGTGAGAGTTCCATAGCACGTATAATATGATATTAAACTGATTGCTATTGCTAGTGCAAAAAATAAACCAGTACGAAAAGTACGACCGAGTAAGAAGCTGCATTAGATAGCGAGAGTAGAAATAAAACTATATGGCACTGGGCTGTTGCGCAGAAACGACGATCGAAAGTGATGTTGTGGCCGATTTTGAAATGGACGGCTGAGCTTTATGATCGCCTTATTGATTGTAGCTGCTTTCACGCAACTTTTCAACTAGATTGAAGAAACTTTTTTCCATGTTTGTTTCGTTTCTTGTATGAAAGATTTGTTACATACATTTTTTTTGTAAATAATGGTGCTGCATCCCAAAAGCTTCACTGCAAATGTAAATGTGAAAAAATATTTTGAATCAAATTACGATTTATTAATGTTTACTAAAAATTTATGAAAAAAAAACAAACAATTAGAACAGCTGTTTGTAGAAGCCTCGACCATGAAAATCAACGAAACTACATGTACGGTACATGTTACTCAACAACAGCAACAAGAAAACCCGTTTCAGGGCGAAGGCCACAGCAATTCAATAGCAATTTGCAAATGATCCTCTTCCTAGGCCGATATGCGCCTACAGTGCTCTTCAAGCGGTGTAAAGATAGACAAAAGCCTCACGTGCAGTTTGATAAATGAATTATGAAAGCTTGTAATAGTTTTAATTAAAATGCAATCTAAATTTTCTATACATAAGTGGCTTTGGATCAAAATATAGTATGCAAAGTATGTTATTCAAAGTTATCTAAACTAAGGGAAGCTTGAAGCTCACTGCACTACGGTAACGGATGGGTAGCAAGCACTTTACCCATGTCTTTTACTCCAAAGGCTATAGACATGGAACGGTAGGTTCACATGCTGTCCTGCTCGGTATAATTGGCCCAGTATACACTGTACCGAACGTAATCGGTTCGGTCGGTGAAGTAAAATTATTTTCATAAAATAAAATAATTTTTCCATCATTATGTTGCTGTG
Organism: Anopheles maculatus; assembly: GCA_002091835.1. Lineage (NCBI taxonomy): Eukaryota > Metazoa > Arthropoda > Insecta > Diptera > Culicidae > Anopheles > Anopheles maculatus. The sequence continues at coordinate 8,480 of KZ063072.1, forward strand.
CAAACGATGCATAATAATTTTACGATATTTAATGAAAAACATTGTGAACCTGTTAATTAAGTACCAGCTGTTAAACTATGTATTTATGGCTAATTGATGATAATTGACAGATTTTTTTTAACATCTTCATCTAGTCAGGCGTCTTCCTCTGGTGTCTGGGGTCTGATGAGTTAGTGGCGAGGATCAACGGCTGGGGTGGCCTCATCAACTTTTTAACAGCTTGTACCAACATGTGAATACACAAAAATAGTTTTACGATTGAATCTTTTTTGGTCCCGCTTTTGTTATTGGCTTTATGGACATTGGGATCGTCTAAAGACACTATATTACACTGGCGTAAGCTTTCAAAAGCTCTAGTATGCTTTAGTTTATTCACACATTGGTCGCAAATACTAGGCGTTTCTCTTCTAATAGCAACGGAACATAAAACATTCCCTGTAAATGTGTATTTTCTTTTGAAGTTTGAATAAAATATTGAGCTATTTTATAAAACTTATTTAGTTTATTTATAACAAATTTATAAATCAATTCAAAAACATACTTTTATAGCTCATATAAGTAAGCGGTTAAAAACACAACAACCAAAACCTCGTCCAGTGTGTATACTCAGCTAACGTAAGGTTACCCAACCTGCACTTGGCCACGATCATGATCGTGGATGCACCCTTCGACCGAGTGGCGCACAACACACCGATTCAATTCGATCGTAGCCGTCGAGCCAGCAAGACGGTTGAGTGCGCGTGTGTGTGTGTCTGTTAGCGGTTCGTCTTAAGATAGATTCCGTTAGCCTGTGCGCCTGTGGTGCCTTTTGTTATTGTCGTACACCCCGTGTGGTGAAACTTGCATTCTTGAAAGTGTGTGTGTGCGTGGGTGCATCCGCTGTAACGGTGAACTTCGGTGGAAACGTTCAGGCGCTTTCCTTTCGGTGCGTCTGTGTATGCGTAGCATCGTTACATTGCGCACCGTACAACTATCTCCTCCAGGTTAAAGGTTAGTGTCGGCATTTGCACGAACAGCAGCAGGTACAATGTTTTGCCGTGAAACCGGTGTCGGGATGCTGGAGCAATATCGCTAGACCATAGTCTCACTGCGAGTGATTGCAGGGAACGCGTAGTACACCAACACGCGCACAGCACCCCAAAATTGAACGTGAATGAATACATGAAAAGCCAAAGGAGAAAGCTCAAACGGTAACAGTAAACGGTGGAATGTAGGAAACGGTGAAAATGGGTCAAACGCGGTTCGGGTTTGGGCTGTGGTGTAGAATACCGTTGGCCAAGTACACCAAACATAAAAACACGCTTTTCGTTTTGTAAGCTAATCAAGCTGTACCTTTAAAACGCTCCCGCTTACTGTAGCCGATCGTCGTTGGCCAATCGTTTAAATTCCTCCAAAATGTTGCTAGCGGTTGCTTTCGAATCATCGTATCTCGAAGGCAGGGGCATTAACGTACGCCATGGGAACGCCACCAATAGCGTCCGGATGTGTTTTGCAAAGCTGAAATCAATGTATTACGAAAGATGTCTCAGCCCAAAGGTGGGTTGTGTATGGCGGCGATGACCCACATGGCAGATCTGGCAGGGCTAAGGCAGACTTAAGCATGCGCCAAAATGGCCAGTTACGAAATTGCGTGTCAAAAATGATTTTCAAACAAACCGTCAAACCCTATCCAAGCAATCATTTGTTATAATGCTAGCCAAGTCACGCTAATACCTGGCAACCGTGGTTCCCGTAGGTTACTTCGATTGTGGCTCGATGACGTTTTTGAAGGTCGGCTTTGTAAGAAAGCTCCACAGACGCGCGATGATGGATGCGTATTGCGATTTTATTTTGTTGTTTGTGGGATTTTTAGCTGTTTTGCGGATTTCTTGCATAGTCTTCTGATTACGATTGAAGAAAAGCGAATAATTTATCAGCAGAAATGTGTGTGTTTGTTTTTGTTATTTGCAAACTTGATCAAACCACTTGTTGTATAACAAGCGAGGATCATGGAAGCTGAGTCGCTAGCTGCCAATATTGCTAGATTTATTGCATTAATATTTGTATTGCACTGCGATCCTACACTTCTGTAACGTAACAAAAGAAACGTCACGCGTCAACGTTATTTTACAGGTGCGCCTTGGTCCTCATGCTTTATTTATATGAGATCACGTGTTTGTTTTGTTTTGCCACCTTACCTCCACATATCGAGGCGTCTTCCACTGTGTATGTATCACTTCATCAATCTTGAACAATTAAATTACCGGCAAAGTGCTTACCAATTGGCGGTTGTTCGTGAATATGCAGGAAGTTGGTGTCGTAGTCGCAGAAGCAGAACCATATCGCTCACAAAATCCATCTCCGATTGGGTGACTGGCGAATGAGTATTGTAAATAGCTGAAACACAAACAGAAAAAAATACTAATAATAACTTTTAAATAATCATTAGCGTTGATGAAGTCGAACCGGTTGGTAGCATAGTGGCGCTTAATGGTTCTTGGGTTTTATTTTTGTTTCTCTGCAACGCTAAACAGCAAATTAGGACCGATTGGTAGTTGCTACTAGCCACAAATAAGTAGTTGTTTGGTTCGAAATACATAGCGTGAAGGTTGAAGGCAGAAAAAAAACTGGAATTAAGATACATTTTTTGTCTGCGATATTCTTTTAATACTAGTACTGATCAACACAGCTAGTTGCGAATATCTTGTTTCACCTTTCGAAACGTATGTTATCATACTCGGATTACACTTCAATGCAGCAACTTTAGTAAAAGTTGTTTCACCCAGATCAACCTTCAGATTAACAGTATACGTGTGACTGGGAGCTGGGTTTTAAGAAAAAAACTTATCCCCCCAAATGTCTTAATGCCACTCCATTCACTTCCAAAATGTAACCGAAATTGAGATCTCGCGTGCTAAGGTTCGATGTTTTCGTTTTGTTCATCCTCAAGAAAATTAAAAAAAAAAGTAAAATAGAACCTCGACAAAAGTCTCACGTGGCTGATTTCGCTTTCGGTTTGATTATTAAGAGAGAGAGAAGAAAAAATACACACAACACACGAAGCTTTAAGAGCAAGTTGGTTCCGTAACGATTAAAAATTCGCCCACCGTAACAACAATCAGCGAGAGAGGTCACCTTTTCGAAACATTCCACCGAACCGGACCGTTGGTCAGTTGGAGTAACGTTGCATAAGCCGTTGTTTTGGTTGCGGTGATTCACATTTCAGTCACTCTCGATGCATCCTATGCTTTCGGTATATTTTTCGACTAAAATTTCGATAAAAGCGCACTTAATTGCGCTTAGCACGCGTAACTTCGATAGGGCAAGGGCTTGGTTAGGCACGGGCATGCCTAATAAGAATGCTAATGTTATTTAAAACATGTGATGCCGCTTTAAATCAGACGAAAAATACTGCCTTTTCTTTCATCACAGGTGTGGGCTAGATTTGTCAAAATGTTTCTATAAATTTTGTTTCCTTTCTTTTGTTTAAAATGTGGCATTTTCGGTTTTATTGGTAATATGTTAACGTTTTGTAGTTTTACCTTTGTTTGTGGAAACAATTGCTTTGCCTTGTTGGATTTAATGTTGGATTGACTATTTAGCCTCGGGGTAAATTAAGTCAAGGATGCGTCGTTAATTTTTGGAGCCTAAGGAGAAGAAAGTGGTCAATAAAAGAGTTATTCGTTACGAATTCGTTCGCTAAATTCGCCTCTTTTTGGTGGCCTGTTTTGGTTTGTTTTTCCTGTAGCATTTCTATGACTTAAACTTTTTTGATTACATATAAATTAACCATATTCAGATTAAAGTGGTTAAAGAATTTTAATGGGATTGATGAATAAATTCCAGATATAATACCAGCCACAGGAAAATTATGAAGGAACACGATTCTGTTATAGTTCTGTTAGGTTGATTCTTGATTTCCAAGTACCTTTGGGGGGCGTTTGATATTTTCTAATTCGCGATTTGGGAGTTTTGCTAGATAGGAGGATGACACTGCAAGATAACTACGAATTAATTATGTCGAAAGCTTTCCGCTTATTAGGTTTTGTGTTAAGCGTTGGCAAAGATTTTAGGGCAGCATAAAATCTCTCTTTTGCACAATAGTTAGACCGACACTTGAATTCGCCAGTATTATTTGGACTCCATCTCAGCAATATCGTATCGACAGACTTGAATCCATACAGAAAAAAATCACTCGAAAACTATGTAACCTTCTACCGTGGTCTGGTGAAGCATCGTACCCTTCCTATCGTGCTAGGTGCCTTTTATTCGGACTGGAATCGCTTCAACATAGACGTATGTCGGCTCAGTGTATTTTTTTTTCATAAGCTGACCACCGGATTAATCGACGCCCCGTACATTTTTAGCAAAATTTACTATCAGGCTCCTAACAGACACTTAAGGCCCAGACCACTTTTCAATATAGAATTTAGATCAACAGAATTTGGTGCGAATGAACCTCTACTTAAATTGATCAAAGCGTACAACAGCTTACATCTCTCAGTAGATTACAGTATCAGTGTTAGCAACCTAAAAACAATTCTGCGAGGTAATTTTTATAAGAAATCTTTTCTGTGAAATTGTTGATTCATATTCTGAATGAGTTTTGTTTCCTGTTTCATTGTTTTTTGTTATGTAGGCCGCATCAGGCCAGATAACTTTTCTTCAAATAAATGTAAAGAAAAACTTTTCTGGAGCAGCTATTCAACGAATGAAAGTTTTAATTTTTTGTTTAATGTTGTCAAAAATAATTTCGACCAGCTCGAAATAGCTAGACGAGAGTTAAGGTGGAATCATCATCACTTGAACGTTAACGTAAAGCACGCCAAAACAGGGTGAATATCAATCGTGTAAGCGCCAACGAACCAACCTTTGCACCTTGATAGAGCACGGTGTGTAGTAGAAAACTGGTGATTGATGATAATTTTCGTCAATTTTTATATGGAGTATCCATTACTATGAACGGTAACTTCGGCATTACAAGCTTAAGAAGGTCTCTGCCTGCTTTTTCTAGCCTCCTGTAACCCATAACACTAATCGTACTAGGTCTGCGTGACAAACTTTAACATTTTACATCATTTGTGAATTTTTCTTTAAAAGTTACTGTCTAGAATATTGCCCAAAAAATGTATTGATTATTTTTTTTAGCCAAATAATTGTTGGTTATTTTCAAGAAATCTTTTCCTAATTTGTGTTTATATCCAATGTTTAAGGCTTTTTCGTGTTGTTTCTGAGTTTTTCGAACGAAATTTTTTTGTTGGTACCAAACCTGTAGTTTCGTATTGTTTTACTGTTAAGAATGATTATCATAGTTATTAAAAACTGACGGATTTTTATGTACAACGCAGTCTTGTGTGCCGCAGCGTTAGGTTAGCAAAAACTTGACCATATAAAGATGTTTTGGCCATCCTTCGAATAGGATAATTTAAGTATTGAATTAGTCTTCAATTTCTAGTTGATAAAATTCGCATACGGTGCAGCATTTAAGAGTGATCTTATATCTCTCTTCCCTGATAACATTTTTTTCATAGCTGTAAAGTGAGTCCAGATTTTTTTGCTTTATTTTCTTTCCCATTTTCCTTCTCTTGTGGCATTGAAGCAAACATTTTTTTTAATCGTTTATTTATAGAGGCTTTGGGTCTTCATTCGCCACTTTATAGAAACAAAATGGCATTGCAAACGTTAAGCATCAATACGCACAAATAATTGGGAATAATTGGAAGCGGCTCAACAGAGATCCACCCAAATCAGTACCGATGATACGCAAATATGCGTACAATTGAACGAAACATATTGCCGCGTTACCACCATCAAACCACATGACGATAAGAAATTATGTATGCTTTAACTATTTCTTAGGAAAAAACAAAATGGCATTGCAAACGTTAAGCATCAATACGCACAAATAATTGGGAATAATTGGAAGCGGCTCAACAGAGATCCACCCAAATCAGTACCGATGATACGCAAATATGCGTACAATTGAACGAAACATATTGCCGCGTTACCACCATCAAACCACATGACGATAAGAAATTATGTATGCTTTAACTATTTCTTAGGAAAAAAAGAGTGTCTGTTCGGTCTGTTTTTTCACACTACTTATCTTGGTCAACATATCCGGGTTCGACAGCCCATTCGGCATACATCAGCGTACGGCTTTAGTTTTTTATTGTTATGTTTATTGATGAAGTACAATTCTTGAGATGAATAAGGCTTTAGGTACATTTTTGTCCGTTTACCTTATACCCACCCAACCATCCGTTAATATCTTACGCAGCATTGTGGTAATTAGCATTGAACGTTCTCTGCCCGTATCGATGCGGTTAAGTGTGGTTCAATTGGTCAGAACACGTCTGCGTTTTGGCGTTGGCTTTAGCGAACCAATCTTTCGTACGTTCTAGGGTGCGCTCTTGTCGGTTCCGTAAACATTCGTCATTGCCACTTGAAAGCTTCCAAAGAGGCCAAAGAGGAAGCGCAAAAGTGTGATCGTTCGTGTGTCTTTGTTGCTAAAGTGGCCCGAGTGCTAAGTACGCTGGAGAAACTGAAGAGTGTCCCCTACGTTTGGCATGTGGGAAGCAAAACGATGAAGAAGATGATGTGCATAGGGAGGCAAAAAACACGCTGTACACTACGGATAAGCAAATATTGACTCCGTATTTGCTTACGAGACAGCAGTTATTGCGCGGTTTTTGCTAGCTCACTTGCTCGTACCGAAAACGGCCGATGCAAATTGAAATGATTGAGGGCTAGGCAGTGCGAGAAAACCAAACGGAGAATCGGGAAGCGGTCGAGCCTTCGGGTGGTATCCACCGTAATCGTATTTGCTTACGAGACAGCAGTTATTGCGCGGTTTTTGCTAGCTCACTTGCTCGTACCGAAAACGGCCGATGCAAATTGAAATGATTGAGGGCTAGGCAGTGCGAGAAAACCAAACGGAGAATCGGGAAGCGGTCGAGCCTTCGGGTGGTATCCACCGTAATGGATACTGGCTGGCTGAGGGTGAAGGTTATGCTCGTCGGTGAAAGACTATCGGAATGCCACTACCGCGAAGGAATGTTTTCGTGAGCTCCGTCAATGATCGGCGCAGAAGGTTCAAGAATGTTCCCCGTCCGATGACGTACGATCGACGCAAAACGATCGACGTTTTTGTTTGTGATCGATAGTGAAAATGAAGATTACGCATGAAATATTTGGGTACACCGTAATGGTACGGCGCTTAACTGACATGGATTGGCCTCGAGGCTAATCGATTTGGAAGTGGTGCAACCTGTTCCGTGGCTTTGGTTGTCTATTGTGCTGAGTCATTACACACTTCGTATGGTTCACTGTTATCGAAGACAGGCGTTACAAATGCTTCGCGGTTTTGGCCTGCTGCAACAATCCAATCATGGTGGACGCAGCTACACCATCACTCCATCTTAATTTGGGCCTATCACGTTGTCCATGTGAACAGTCTGACACGGATGTTACGGGCTGGGTGTTCCGGTGCCATTCTCATGACATGACCAGCCCACCGTAGTCTGGCGAGTATAATACGCCGCTCGATGGTAAGGTCACCGTATTGTAGCGTCTCCTTCATTGTCGTTTCACATAACGGGCCAAAAGGCTCGATAACCTTCAACCCGAGGTTCATTGCGCCTGCTCGATCCTTTGGTAAGCTTCTGCTACATAGGAGAGCCTCAAATCAATCAGCGTTTGCCATGACCTTGATTGATTTATAGAAAATGATCTCCAAAGTTTCCACTTCCGTGGTTCGGATGGTCCTCTTTGAAGCCATTTTGAAGAGAAGACCACCTCCTTGGCGGAGGACCTGTGATGTGATATTAGTCATTGTCATTCTTACAAGCCTGA
>KZ063072.1:35437-64580 GCA_002091835.1 Anopheles maculatus
AAGTGTTAACGATAGGATTAAATTGTTTTCAGCAAAGCTTTCATTCTCTTATTGAATCATTTCCGGAAGCCGAACTGCCGAACTGATGGAAATCGCAGTTAATGTGCAACGAAATTCATCCTCATTCCGTAGCGCCTTCAGTATTAGTGGGAAGGTGGGTAAGGATTGACAAATGTCGATCCTTTGGTGTCGACAATAAAGCCGGCAAGAAAAATGTTCTAATTAAAAGCATCGCGTGGAGGAGTCTAGTCGGCCAAGTGGTGCTAGACTGTGGAATTCTAATGAACATCGTCTAGATCCATCCATCGGCTGGAACAAACGCGTAAATGGTCTTCGTGTTTGAGTGAAATGAATACGTAGCGAAAGATAATCGGAATTCGCCTCGGATCGTTTCTGATGGCCTGGAAACTTACACGATAATGGCCTGTGCATTTGAGTTTGTGTTCGACTTGAGGCATTTCTTCACCCATAACACTCGGATGTCAGCAACTCAGGTTGACTGGAATCTTCGTACGGCCATAAATTATCTTAATAAATCGTTGCGCCGAGTAACGCTCGTTAGGATGGTAGCCCACCACAACGGGCCTTGCAGTTACCCTTCAGGCGCGCGCGTCGCCAACCAGATTCTCGATGACAACGGAATGAAGTTACACCGGAAACATGATGCTCGTGGAACGCTTGCCAAAGTTCCACCGACGATGAATTAAATTTACACTAAAGGGCTTTCTCTGTTTTCGGCGAAGCAAAAAGAAAATCACCAATCTTGAGGATTTTATGTGGTGTCCCGGTGAAGCCACGGGTTCGAGTCTTACAAGAGTGAAGCATTGGAAAATCTGTTCCAGTATGTTCTCCGCAAGGAGCGACAGTCCACCATCCCAGGTACAGATCGTCCAGGATGTGGTGTCGGTCATGGTGCAAGTTGTAGGATATCATCGCACAATATATATGGTCCAATTATGGAAATGAGCTTCAAGATGGTGATACTTGATCCGGGGGATAGGCGTGTCGGCGGCGCAAAACGCGCGCCGGGTAATGTTACAATTAAAAGTTCGTATGTTCGGTGTAAATTTCGGCGTAAAAGAACTTACGGGAAGAAATAGTATCATATGGGGGAACGTTATGGTAAACTGAAGTGTCTAGAAAAGCAATGATCTTCAATGTAAATGTTTAAAATAAATGCCCAAGTCGTACGATCCGAAAATAATAAAAACTTTTTCTCAAAATCTTAGTTTGACGCTAATTTTTATTCTATTCGACGGCTAATATACACGCCGTCACCAAGTTTGAGTCATTTTGTTTTGTAAGTTATATGTAATTCGTTTTTTCACGTGGCCAATCATATTATAAAAAAAAAATTTATACCTTAAATGTACTTAGATGTTTATTTGTCGGACGAAACATGATCAGATCAGATTGGAAATTATATATGTTTTTAGTAGAGTTAAGATTGACATAATAGCGGGATTGTTTACAACTCTACATCTTTCATATTCCTTTTCTGTTTGTTCCCTTTCTACTATTAGTATGCTCCTTAGTGTTGATAAAACATTATCACAAAAACAATTCTATTTATTTGTATTATGAACAATTTTTTAGGAATATTAGAGTTATACAATTTTCTTTACTTTTGATTTCTGAATGCTCTGAATCTGATTGTTTTCCTGCATTGGACAATGAAGAACGATCATGGATATTTACAGAAGCTAGTTGGAAGTGTATTCCGACGTTTGGAAGCGGTGCTAAAGGCAAAAACTTACTAAATAATGAGAGTTGCAGAATTGAAACTAATAGTTTATATAAACATGTTTTCTGTACAAAAAAAACTGGTGTATGATTTATTTTGAACGTGCCCAAAAGCCATCAGAAACGCTTCGGAACCATCTACTATACATAAGTCAATCCAGTTCTTGTCTTACGCCCATGACATAGACATCAATGGTGCTTAAGGCTCTCTTAAGTAGCAGAAGTCTTAGCTTTATAGTCTCTTCTTCTTCTTCTTCTTTCCGTTTCCAATCCGTTTCCAGGAAACTCGGTCCATGGCTGCACTCCCCCATCCCCGGCTGCATCCGATATCCCTCAGGTTAGACTCCACTTGATCCAGCCAACGAGCTCGCTGTGCTCCTCTATGCCTCGTGCCGAACGCGTCGCTGAAGAGCACCTTCCTGGCAGGGCATGAGTCCGGCATCCTCATCACGTGGCCCAACCAGCGTATCCTTCCGGCTTTGACGACCGTCAGGATGTCTGCATCGTCAAACAGCTCAGCTAGCTTGTGGTTCATTCTTCTTCTCCACACGCTCTGCTCGCACACACCGCCAAAGATAGTCCGCAGCACCGGCCGTTCGAAAATGGCGAGTGCATTGGCGTCCTCCGCCAGTATAGTCCAGGACTCGTGCCCGTAGAGGACTACCGTCCTATCAGTGTGCGATATATGGCGCATTTCGTGCGTTGTTGGAGTCTTCTGGATCTCAGGAGTTTGTGGAGTCCGTAATAGGCACGATTCCCTTGAACAATGCGCCTTCGGATTTCGCTGCTTACGTTGTTGTCCGAAGTTACGATCGTGCCAAGGTAGCAGAACTCCTCTACTACCTCGAGATCGTCGCCGTCAACTAATACTCTGCTTCCGAGTCGTGCTCTATCACGGTCAGAGCCTCCGGCAAGCAGGTACTTTGTCTTCGTCGCTTTGATCCTCAATCCAATCCTATCGGCCTCGCGTTTCAGTCGGGTGTACGCTTTGCACACCGCCGCAGATGTTCGCCCGATGATGTCGATGTCATCCGCGAAGCCAAGGAATTGGAGAGACCGGGTGAAAATCGTGCCCCGGATATCGAAGCCCGCGCTTCGCATGACACCTTCCAGAGCGATGTTGAACAGCAAACAGGAGAGTCCGTCCCCTTGCCTCAGTCCCCTGTGAGATTCGAACGATTCCGACAGCATGTTCGACACTCTCACCTTGCACTGCACACCGTCCATTGTAGCCCTCAACAGCCGTACCAGTTTCGCAGGGAAACCGTACTGCCGCATGATGTTCCATAGCTCGGTACGATCTATGGTGTCGTAGGCTGCCTTGAAGTCGATGAACAGGTGGTGCGTGGGGATCTGGTGCTCCCGGCACTTCTGGAGGATCTGCCGTAGAATGAAGATTTAGTCGGTAGTGGATTTCTCTTATAGCTTTATAGTCCCAGTACTCAATTACGCCTCTGAGACATGGACTTTGTCCAACATTGACGAAAGCCCTATAGCCATGTTCGAGAGAAGAATGACTTCTTGTGTGTGGAAGGACAATGGAGGAGTTGTACGGTGACCTCATCATTGGACAGAGAATTAGACTGGACAGACTCCGGTGAGCGAGTCATATTATAGGATGGCACAGTACTATACGACCAAGCCCGTAAAATCGTGTTAGGCCATCTACATGGACAGAGGAGGCGTCGTAGGCCCAAATTAAGATCAAATGATAGCGTTGATGTGTCCGCCAGAATGACCGGGATATTTGGATTGACAGACGACGACGACGCTAGACCGTGACCGTGGTAACGAGGACTGTTGCAGCATGCCAAGACCGTGAAACAATTGTAGTGTCTGATAAATAAGTAACAAAAATCGTGAACTTTTTTATCTGGAATAAAACACACCCACAGACACACAATCCTAACTGCGTACGTGCATAGCTTCTCCAATCAAGCTTGGCCTCCTTTAACGTTATGCATCGATATTCAACGTCAATGTCGCATCAATGCAGAAGTTGTCGTATCTAATATCACCGTACAGCACGGTGTGCATCACGACCCGCGGCCACCAAACTAACCGATGATCCATTTTGACAGGTTCGCTTTCAGCACCACTACGACGACGGCACACCAGACCTCACTGTAATAGCCCGTTTTCTGAAGTTTTTAGCACACAATGCTGGCGGTGAGCGGTAGACCAAATGAATGTCCTCGTTCGACAGAACCGTCGTGCATGATTTCTGTGTACCGGCACGTGCTTCGTCACTTCATCGTGGTGTGCCCGCGGATGGATGGATTTATGATGTCTAATGGTTCATTCTTGTGCGTCTTGTTAGGTTACTGAGCGTTTTTGTATGTGTTTTCTCTGCTTGATTTTACTCCACAGAAGCAACATAAGACGGAAGAAACCGTTAGCAGCATCAGTGGATGGCGTGAAGTTTTTCGTTTAGTTTGGAGAGCATCATTTTTCATGCTTATCACAGTTCATGGTTTTTTCGGGAGTGTGGTGTTTTTCGCACCGCCAGTGGGTTACTGTGGGACGGCCTTCCTAGTGCCATATGTCGGATTTGGTCACTGTTGGATGTTGAATCATAAACGCCCGACGGAAAATAGTAAGAAATTATGCAAAAATTATGTAAAGAGAGTTTTCAAATTTGATATATAAACGGTTTGTTCATCTAAATCATTATTCAAAATAATATGAGTTCGTCCAGCTGTCTCGGTCTCTGTATCATTCGCACTCTCTTTACTTTTATAAAAACATTTGCTGGATAAATTTATACTACCAATAAATAAAGCAAACACGCAGTACATCCTTTGCATCTGAAACTATTTTTCACTCTTTTCTATACGACGACTGTCGCCCCAATTGTACCAATGCGTGCGTGAATGTGAGTTCCCAACATGCTTTATGTGGGTGTGTGAGATACAGCACGATGATGAACACCTCATCCACACCAAAAGCGGTACGGTGTAACGAAAACTCACTCAAACGTCCTCCCAGGAAAGGATCTACTGCAGTCATCCTGTGTGTCCTTCTCGGAGGACCGGAAAATGGCGAATGGTGATGGAATATGTTATCACTTGTGCACCGTGTAGTTTGTTCAGGATTTGTTAGCAGAAAATCTCACCTTCTGGATAAAGACATTCATGGAGCAGTATTGCTACGGGAGCTTCCCAACCGGTGAACGTCTCACGTGCGAAGGTGCGAAGAGGAGCAAAAATAAAATTGGATAACATTTTTGCTCTTGCTCTCGTTCGGTGTGGAACGTTGATTCAAACCCCTACCGGCACGTCAGCATATGTAATGCCTGTGATAATGATGTTGGAAAGGTGCTGCGGTTCGCAGATAAGCCGGTAATGAGCAAGAAATGAACGGAGCTTCGGTATGGTTTGCTCCGGAAAGGATACGGAAGGATACTGCTGTTCGCCGAGCTTTGCAGTGGGTTGGGTTGTCGTTGTCGGGCGGTGTTTTTGTTAGTTAATCTCTTATCGTATGTAAATTGTTTGTGCCTGTATGTGTTTGTGATAGGAAAAGTGATACTGTAGTGGGGTTGGAAAGGGTACAAGATTTATTATTACGCGATTTTCGCTTACGGTAAAAGATGAGTCGATTTTCATTGGATTTGGCTGATGAACTTAAGATATGATATGTGTGTTACGGGTAGTGATGGGCTTTCTGGAGCCTGTGAAAAACTTACGTTGCCTGAAATTTTCAACGCTTTGTTCGATGCTGTTAGCAGATGATGAAGTTCTTCTCTTTATTTTTCCATCTTCACGGCCATAAACGTGATTAAAGAACAAAGTTCGAATATTTACCAATTGAGATTGATTTGTAAATTAAATGAGTGGTTGAATGAAACAATATTCATAACCGTTAGTTGGTTTTTTAGATTTTTGCGATTTTTTTTTCGGCACAGTTATCCATTTCCGTGGGAGAGTGTGTTGCTTGTTAATTCGAGCCGATAAGTTAGGCAAAACCGGGCTACTAACAAAACAAAGGATTGCATAGTTTAAGGAGTTGCTGATTGCCCAGCTTAGGATATTCAGCCGAACCAATATTCGGGTTCAATTAGAAGCGTGACCCAAGTAAGTTCGAAAAATTTTACTACGGATTTATCTGCTATAACAGCTTCAACTTGTTTGATGCATACCATCTGTTCCCGGCTTGGTATGGGTTTGTGCTTGTACGCCACTTGTCTTCCGAAGGACCGAACACAAACATGGTTGGGATGATGATTTTTTTTATGCTCTCGCTATGACACTGTTACATGAACGTTACATATTGATCGTTTCACTCAACCTTGATCGTTGGCTTACATTGCAGCTTCCTTCACGCTTTGTTTCCCTGTAAATTTTTATCGACCTGAACTATGCAAATTCTTTTAAATTAGTACGAAAAGGCTCAGACAACGTATCGAAACTGCCCTAAATTTTTGCTGGGATGTTTTCTTACGGGTACAGGACCGACAACAAACATCAGTTGGAAGCTTAACTTTGTGATGCAGTCACTGTGACACTGACATCACGCTCGTAACACGTTGACCATTTCACTTAACATGGATCGTTTGTTTACCTGTCAGCTTGGTTCACAGCGATCAAAACTGTGTTTACCTGTAAATCTTGACTAAACAGGATCTAAAATATGCAAATTTGTAAGAATTAGTATGAAAAGGCTTGAACGACGCGTAGAAATTGGTCGAATTGTTTGTTGAATATTCTACCAACCAGCTTATACGCCTAAATGTAGGCAATTTAATGTTTCATTCGTAACACTAGTAATCGGCAATGTTTTGCTATAATTGACACACAAAGTTTATAATTTCTTATTTTGTTTGAAAAGTTTTGAGAAGCTTGGAAACAATATCATTCCATGCAATTATTCATAAAACTGTTGGCTAATATTTAGCCGAAGTATCACATCAGCGTCAGACTGATTAATGGTAGAAAAACAAAGAGTAGGTGATCAACAAATAACTTCAAAGTATGCCGAAACATTTTTTTTATAAAACATTTATTTACAAACGTGCTTACAAATAGAGACTACAATGTACAAAATAACATTTAAACATTTAAAACAAAGAATAATGAAGGATTTCTATGTCAATCGCATCATCATTTTTTCCAATGATGTGGATGACATAGTTAGCAAACAAACAGTGGATTTTACTGCGTTTTTCTGCACATATGCCACTTAGTACAGGAAAACGCAGCAAATCAAACGAAAAACGAGACGATGTCGAACACCCTGAAATCACGAAGCTAATGCACTGCTGCAGAAGCTGTCAAGCATCAGCAACTCTACAGCAAACTGCGAGCTTGTGTTCCAGGGTGTCGATTGCGGGACAAAACAATCAAGACGAGGATGGGACGCGGTTCATGTGGTACAGCAGCGCTCCATGGCTAATTTTGCCATTAGCCAGGAGGTATAGCTTGCTGCGCTGAAGTTATGTCATGCTGGAGCGGTGAATGTTGCGCCATATTCTTCGCCAGTTTACTGATGGAATTTCCAAGACTACCTTGGCCTCAGGTAATCTCTCCGTCAGTGTTTGGCGAATCAGGCGCGTGGTGAGGATCCCTGGATGGCGATTCGCAGGCAAGGGTATGTAGACGGAACAGAGGCAATGTTCGGAGGGTTTCCAGCACATGGGCTCCGACTCGTAGACACTCCTGTTCCGCAACATACTGGTTCGTCAGCAGCGCCTGGGTTGTGATGGCTGGGATGTGAACGTTGAGCCCACCTCGGTTGCGGGGCAATGCCAGCTGCTGAAGAGGCACCCGGATGCCCCCGGAGCCATCCCAGAGGAACGAGCCTATGGTGCAGGTCACATTCGCTATGTCCATTGCGCGAGCGCCACAGACCGACGCAACGTACCATAGTTTGGGCAACAGAAAGGTGTTCAACAGAACAACCTTCTGAACCAAATTCTGCACCACACGATGAAGCCACACCAATTGGCGGAAATGGTGGATCAGCAGGTCCCAGTTAAGGGTCATGGCTTCTCGGATATTGTTGGAAAACCAAATTCCAAGAAGCCGAAGCCTCTCTTCCGTCCGAAGCCATGGGACCTGGAGACATCGAATACACAAAGAAAATTAAATAAATAACTGAAAAATTAATGATAGTGATTTAAATTTTTATTTATGTTTTCAAATACTCACACATAGTTTGCGGTATAGTGTAAATTACATGGTAAAGTGTTAGTAAAGATATGCCAAAAAACCTTCACACAAATTTGTTTGCTTATCATCAGTTGCGTTGTTTAACTTTTTTTGGTATTAATTTTGTTTTTCATAAACAAGAATATAACAGAAAGCTTACTTATATATACCTGAATTAACTATTGTATAAGAGATATCTGGAAAATAATTTCATCCGTGCAATATTTGTTTACATTTTACAATAAACTATTGCGAAGAAAAACGCTAACACTTTCCGGTGATGATGATAAAATTAATTTAAGACCGATATCGTGGCAAACAATTCCAGTTCGAAACGTTACTTATCTACGCATGTAAGCAAGTCTTCCCGTTGACATCGGACACGCTGGAAAATGATCTAAATAATTTATTGTTTCTGCGATTGCACAGATTCATGCGAACATAATGATGATGGACTGATCAAAGAGTAACAAGGATGGCTTTTGTGCCAGGTTTTTTTGTACTGTTCCTTTGCAGCAAACGATTGATACACCAGCGTAAATCCACACACAGACCGAATAGAGACTGGCGAAAAGCTATTTGTCGATGTGTGAAAAAAGCTCTTGTAAAAAATGTGGCAAACGCGTTGAAGCGCAATCGAAAACGATTTAAACTGCTTTATCCTGGTCGCTTGCAGCTAAATCTAATACTCAACCTACCTACCCAAGGCAAGTGGTGTATCGATTGCAGATGCACCTAGGACAGTTAAGCCAGTCGTTTATACGATTCGAAATGGAACGACTCTGTTCACGTGTTAATACGCTCTACCGACATTTTATCGAGTAATGATCTTAGAACAAAGGAAATCGTTCGCAAAAGGGGACAGGAAATGACAATTTTTTCGAAACTCTCACCATAGATCCAGTTAGATAAAGCACAACAAGCAACAAAGCGAGGTCATCAGCCCGGTCGAAGATGTGTGTGTGTGTGTATCTTGTATTGGGAACACAGGACAAACCACGCTCACACATACACACGCTTGAGATGATGATGGTACGGAAGATAGTGCCGAGAAAAGTTAGGCCGATATACAGGGTATTAAGTTAAGGAGACGTTAGCAAACCGATGAAACAATGAGCAGCCGAAAACAAAACGAAACCAAAGAAAAAAAAAAACAAACCCCATCTCACTGTAGGCTTTATGAGCTTGATAGGCATTCACCGGTGGGAAGAAAGTTCGAAGCATTAATTCTTATGATGCCGGGGCATGGAAAAAGGGATGATAAATGTTATCACCGGTTTTTTAGAGTGTCATGAAAACTAATGACTTGCAGTGGATTGAGCGGTAAGGTATATGATCACTAAGCGTCTTGGAGTAGTTTTACGGCTAGTGTGGCCATTGTGTTCGAAATGGTGCTTCGTATATTTGTTTCACTCACAAGCAATTAGAAGTTGAAAGAGGGTTAAAATAGTGTTTGTAGCAGCACGTTTCGGCGTTGGCGCATTGAAAAATGGATTGTGTAGCATAATAGTTGGTTAATTATATCAGTTTTCCATATAGGTAGAAGGTTTAAAGCTGTTTTCGAAACAGATGCGGAAGACCGCCATTCAGTAATGGAGTAGTGCAGTACCAAGCGCCTCCATTAACTGTCAACATTGTCATTTCTATTTCAAATGCTGTTTTGTTTGATGAAAAGAAATTAACAACTTTACAACACTTTTAAAACTTTTTTGAGTTAGGTGCATTTAATATTTCCTCTTAAAAAATAAACTTAAATGAACACAAACAATAGTATTATTGTTTATAACAAGTTGAAAAAACGAGAACACAAACTGATAAAATTAATATTAATTTTTTAGGTGTTGAAATTATTGTCATTAATTATTCACTTATTCTGTTTTTATTTTCCCATGAATATAACATTAGTTTTATTCTAGTTGCCGAATAAATACACCTTAATATTTTATTTAAAATTTGAACACGTTAATAAATAAACTGTAGTCTTTACTTATTTCAACAAGTTAAAAAATAACCGTCCCCGTAACTACGGACAACTGACCACTAGCGTCAACCGACTTTTTCTTTTACGCTTCCAAACTCTGCCACATGTTGTACAAGTTGGCCGCACCGCCATGCTGAAAATAAAGTAAACAAATGAAAACAAAAATGTTTTCCCTCTCCTTCCAGCTTCTTTTTCAGAGCAAGTCAGCAGGGCGAGAAAAAAAACGAATGATTGGAAGTAAAAAAAAGCATTAAAATTGAATGTTCCGCAACAAATATCATTAAATGTAATGTTTGCGTTTTATTTTACGATACATCTGGCAACACTGCCGGCTAAACGCAGCAACAGCATCAGCCTGCTGTTTTGCGATGTTAATTGCCCCGGTTTTGTTTACATCGCTCATTCGTCTACTGATCTCTCATTGCTCTATCATTCTCTCTTTCGTTCGCTCTCGCCATCTGTTTCAGAGTAATGTTTTGACTCGGTGCTTCTCATTTCACAACGCATTTTACTCGCTCACTCTCGCACTGTCGCTCTCTCTCTCTCTCTTTTGTACTGTAATAAATTCGTAGAACCGGTGTTTTGTCAGAATTTACTAAAGCTTCTACACCGAAAGCTTCCACAAAAGCGTATCATTTATTTACTATCATCGCGCCCTCGTTTCGTATCAGGTACACAGCAACCTACACTTGTTTTTGTGCGTCGCTGAGTTTGTCTAAAACCACACCAAAACGGTTTGTTTATTTTCATCCTACACCGGTTCGCGTCCATAACGCGTCTCAGAGCATCAATGTGATACATTTTCTCACTATCGCTCTATTTCTCTTGCAATCTTCCTCTCTCTCTCTCGCAAAAACCAATCGCCATTTTGCTCCACCATTCCGCGGACGGAGCGTCAGCTGTGTGAGCGCGAGAAGCGCTCATTCAAATAGTAGCCACCA
This sequence comes from Anopheles maculatus, assembly GCA_002091835.1. Classification (NCBI taxonomy): domain Eukaryota; kingdom Metazoa; phylum Arthropoda; class Insecta; order Diptera; family Culicidae; genus Anopheles; species Anopheles maculatus. The sequence continues at coordinate 46,249 of KZ063072.1, forward strand.
CGCACCGTTGGCGGTTAGATTGCGCCGAGACTTTCAACCGTTAGCACGTTTCCGTTGTTACGTTAGTCGTTCGCGCGTCACTGTCCGCGTCTCAGCTACCGTTACGCATCCGCCAGTGTGAGTGTTGTGTGTACGTATTCTTTGTAGCTAGACATTGTTTTTCCCCCTGTGTTTGTTAAACCATAAAATCAAAGTGAATTTTTTTGAATGTCGTGTACGAGAAGCTGTCAGTGTGGAAAACATTTTCCCCACCGTATTTCTCCCAACTGCGACAAACAATCCGGTTGGAGGGAAACCATTTTACAGTGCAAAAAATTAATATCAATCGGTGGTGGAAAGTTTTGGCATTTTCTACATTACAACCCCGAAGGATATTACAGTGGATAATCGAATGGAATTATGGGAAACACTTTAGGTATTGGCTATCGGCCCGTTTTTCGTGTCACCCGTCGTCTTCACCCCTCGAAACCATTAGAACAATCCAGTGGATTACTAGGAAAATCACAGCCAGCGCAATGATAGCCACAATCTTTTCCGCCAAAAAAAATTGCTGAAGAAAGTTTCATCCGGACGACCCCAACCAACCGAAAAGCGTCACCCAACGTAGCGATGGGCTTGTAGCTGTTGGTGGTGGTGATACGCCGTTTGCATTATTAGCATGAAACGGTCGGCGAAAAGTTTCGGCCAACGCGTTTACTTATTCATAAATTTGTGCGCGTTAGCAGGATTTCGGCTGCTGCCGATGGTCGGCTAGCACCGGTGTCTACTAAAAGCAGTGATTACGGGAGGAATAAAAAGAAAGATATACACCAACAGACACAGGCACCATCATCAGTGGGGGAAAACAGCCGGGAAGAAGACAGGCCGGATTTGCTACGATGAAGATGGTGCTGTTCCTGGACGTATCGGGAAACATTCGCTGAAGGTGTGAACGTTCTGAAAGTGAAGAAAAATCAAAGCGGCAATGCACTGTTGTGATGTGTGTGTGATTTTGTTTGACTTCTCCATGGTATAGTAGTAGAACGATTCCTGCTAGCATTAAAGCGAGTGTGTTGCGTACTTACTTCAAGATCAAGTCCGATCATCAACGCAGTGAAACGCTCGATAAGCGGACGTGTGCTTAAGGACGTGTAAGCTATGCTGGGAGTTTTCATATGTGTGTGTGTGTGCGTGTTTGAATTTCGGTCGTTAATGTTTATGACACAGTGAAGCACATGTACACGCGTTAGGCGCCCGAAGCTCGCCAACCCCAACCGTAAACGAACGGCGATGCCAACGGTCGGAAAACAGTCGGGAAAATTACACCTGCCCAGGATGAACGTGTAATTTTTTTGGATCCTGGCAAATGGAACCGAAGCAAATGGTAGAATTGCTCTGAGAAAAGAGCGTGGCGAAAAAGAAAAGGGCAGCAACATACGAAAACAAAATCGACGCGAATCAAATATTAAAACCACACTTATACTGGAACACCAGCACCTAGCTGGTTCTTACCCGCACGGACTCATCCCGTGACCGTTCTTCCAGCTTGGGAGCTATATTTGTGGAGTGGCATTTCTGTTCAATATCAATTCTACTGCCGTAACCATGTTTCGGTTTTTGGTTTTTGTTCGTTTCGTGTTTTGTTCACCTTTCCGGTGACTGGTAGAATTTTTATTGCGGCATTTTCACGTGAAAAGTTTACAAAGAAATGGTGCGATTTCGTTTTGTTTCGATAGGTTGAAGAAAAGCCTCAATTCCTATCACTAGAGTTAGATATCGTCGATTTAAGTTTTCAGTGTAGATGTGTAATGACGATTGACAACCTTTGCATCGGTTGGGATGTAGTGTTTGATGATTTTATTTTTTAAATATGTTTGTTTTAGCTTTTCGTAAATGAAAAAAGTGACAATTGTTTAAATGGTGTGCAAATAAAAAAACAAAAACTACACAAAATTTGTGACGGAAGCAGGTGATATGGAATAGAGATCGGACAAAGAACAGTTGGTAAGTAGAATTACTTAAATTAAGTACAATAGCATCACAGCATCAAGCATCATCAAGGGCGGCCCGGTGGTAGATGCGACAACGGCGCCGGTCTTCACACGGCAGGACCAGGGTTCAAGTCTCATCTGGGCCGTTCCCAAAGCCAAAAATGGCAGGCATGACCTAAGAGGTCGTTAGGCTAAGAAAGAAGAAGAAGAAGCATCAATTATTCCTCAATATCAGAATACTCTGAAGTTTAAGTTATTCGATTAAAATAGTAGTTAAAATATAAATTTGAAATTCAACTACTAACAAATGTTTGAGGACTGCAGACCAACCAGTATCTCAGGCTAAAGGTCAACTCCTGCCGAGCCCGTGTCAGTCTTCGGTTTAACCTTAACTCCATTTATCGTGCACGTAGCTCGAGGTTATTTTTGATTATGAGTCGTTATTAAAACTTCAACAATCTTTTACACAGCGTAACGAACATCTAATATCTAATCTAATAGACAATACAGATTTGTAAATAAGCAACTGCAGAACGTTGTCGCTTAAACACAGCAATCGTTTAAGTCACTCACAAAGTCCTATCATTTCTTAGTTTATTTACAATTTCACACTTATTGGCAATCTGTTTTTTTTATGAAAGTATGGTCAAAGTGCAGTTTTATCTATTACATCTCCTTCAATCTCAAGCGCTTGGTTAAGAGTTAAATTATGTCGAGAAATCATCACAATGTTGGTCTGTTTTTCGTATTTAAATTTAGTTTTGTTTTAATCTTAACCATTTACCAAAATACTTTAGATCGACAACAAGTTGTGTGTCGTCTGCAAGTAGGTTAACGTCACAGTGGTGTAGTGTTCCTTTAATATTACTTTTATAATTGATGAGCGGTAATGTCACCCAATGAGCCAATGCACTGCCTTTTTGGGACATCGAACGTATTTTGGACAAATTGGACAAATTGAATTGCATTGGACAAATATCCACCATATGACGTTCTCTGAGCTCTTCTCTCAAGATAATTCTTGAGTCTTAAGCTTAAATTCATCGTTGAGCATCCTATAGCTCAGAAGTGATATTATTTTTAATGAGAAATTTGGCAGAAACTACGAAGACAGTTCCACTACTCAATTAATGAGACCAATGTTATGATTGTTTTTGAAGGAATTTTGCCGTATTGATGAAAGATCCCCAACAGTATCACATCTCTCGCACATAAATCAATCAAGGCTGATCGTCATCATGGTGGGTTGGAACACAATTTAAAATTCATCTTCCAAAAAACCAAACCACACCTTCTGGCACACAAGCTGACGGCGTGAAACAACGGACGGCTATCCTTCCCCGAATGTGGTAGCAAGTTCATTTTCTTCTACCCCACGCTCGATACGCATCCTTTATTTTGCTGGCTTTGTGCATAAATCTTACACCGCTGCCAAGGAATTTGCTCAAACGTTACACACTTTCCTGGATCGCACTTGGGGCGCTAGTGCCACGGCAATTCCGTCACGATTTAAATGTAACCGAACGTTCTTTTAATGAATTATTAATGATGGAATGGTCGTGGTCGGTGGGTTTATCCCCGTAAGCAAATCCGGAACCATCTTCACGCTGTTTTCTTTGCTGCCCTTGTTCTTGGCAGAAACATGGCGCACTTGCCAATATGGAAATCATCATCACAAAGCTATTGCTTCAATTAGGCTGCGTCAGCCGTCAAATGCTATGCTACCGACACGCAAAACTCCACCATAATGCGAATGGATACTACCAAGACTACTGCGACTACAACCGGCACTGTACCACAGAAGTGCGTACGACGAATTCTGGCTCAAAATCATATTTTTAAGCATTTAAACCGCTGCTAAACATTCATCTCCCGGCATGAAGCACTGGATGGGAGCGGAGATGGTGGCCGAAATGGTGGCAGCAAAACCACAGCAGCTCGGTTGTTGATGGAGATGTTTTTCGCTAAATTAAGCGTACCTAATTATGCGCTGCTCTGGGCACACGGGAAAGCATAATTAGGCGCGCTACCGTGAGCAATGTTTGACCAACTATTTGAAAATAATGCTTTAGGATTTTTCGACTCTCTGGCCGAACGCGTTGTTGTAATTGTTTTAGTGATATAATTGTACGCACTCGCTAGTTCTATTCGTTATGCTGCACAAAGTTTGAATAGAGTTTAATTTCGTACACCACCCAATGTTTCCCAGTGGGGTTGGCTCATTACACAATCAATTGAGATTTCTGATCCACTTTCGTCCTTCTATACATGATCTAGCACCCTTGGGGACGGTTTCATCCAATGCTAAAAAGCTTAAAGTGACACCCGTAACTGCACTATGGATCAGTTTAGAATAAAACACAATCAAAAGTTTCTTTTCGGTGTTAAAAATATGAGAGATTAGTATTTTGAGTTGTTTTAAGCAGAGAACTTAACATTAAAACATGCTTGATTTTTACTCGTTTAAGCTAACGAATATTTGCTACTGTTCTTTAAAAGTGAATTTTAAATTAATACTCGCCTCGCACTGATAGTCCATACCTGTTGCAATCTAGAGGAACATTTTTGTTTGAAGCTTTTTATTAATTTTAGGAAGCCCTGTTACTTCCCTGACCAAACATCACTTCTCTTTGTAACTTTTGTTAGTTCCTCTTCTTTTGGTTGTTCCGATACGTTTTTTTTTACTATTTAGAGCAAATTCACCGTGTTCTGTGACTTGTTTCGTTCAAGTACTGGGCGCCTCCAGCACCATACAGTGACGGACAATATTAGTAGGAGTATTCGTAAATATTACAACCCACTCGTTGACTTAATTATTGAAAAAGAATATAAAATATGGATAAAATAAACAAATTTATCTATTGGTAAGCAAGGTAACAAAAAAAACAACAAAAATTCCAAATTTTCGACACTTAAATTGGGCCTTAAATTGTGTGTGTTTTAACAATAAACATACAAACGTAGGATTAACAACTGAAAGTTTTAAATTTTGGATTTATTTTTCAAATTTCCAATTGTGCTGCAGAAGGTAGCGAAATTATTTTAAATAATTTGTTTTCTACGCGTTGCAAATGTTCCCTTTCCCTTGACGCAAGATTTCACTATATGCTTGCAAAGTTCCACATAAAACACATAGATAATGGATCGAAACCGTGTATTGCATAATATTATATTTTACATGTATGGCCGCTTCTGTCCGACAGTGGAGTGACCCGATGAATGGTGAAAATATTAAACCTTTTGCACGGTATCGCAGCTGTACTTAAACGAAAAAAAAAAATACTGTGTTTACTGTTTGGCTATCATCCCGCACTGTGGTACGCACGTACCGTAAGGAAATCGTGCCCATGTTCTCTCTGGAAAACCGTTAATCGAAAGTGGGGTTTCTGCAATATTTTTATGAAGCTTTCACTTCAAACGGATCCCTTTCCCAACACGTTCTCCCTCGTCCTCTCTCTCTCTCTGCTTTCCTCAAAGTCCTTTAAAGGTATGCGAGCATCCAGAGAACGGATGAATGGGAGGATAAAAAAGAAAGTTCAGCTTACCGATGGATTGATTCGCAGGGACAACGATCCTGGCCACATGCTCGGGAACGGTATGCTTTGTTCTACATCCCGTCGTACGGTCGTCTCGTCATTATGCAATCGGGCGCGTAGGCGCACACCGAAACGCCGAAATACGTCCATGAATCGAAACGGAAACAGTGCGCACGAATTACAGTTTCCGGACGGCTGGTCAACATGAATGGCGTCCTGCTGGTGAGAATACGGTGGCGTCGGTAGAGATCAGCTGACGATAATCCTGTTATCGGTGTGTTTGGGCTCGGTGGTGAGCACGGGCGCCAAAAATCAATAAGGAAAATCGGGAGTGGGCCCGGAAATCAACAGCGGCAACGGCGAGGAAAAGTTCTCGGGTGGCAAAATATTGGGCCGGGAGCGCTGACGATAGGTTTCATTGCCCGCTTCTGGAGAAAGTGGCATTAGCAGGCATCGATAGGATGAAGCTCGTCGGTTGGTCGTATTACATTTACGTTCATTCGCTGTTCGAAACTAGTTTAGCTGTCGTAGTGAGTGACGAAGGAGCAAATATCTTATATTCGCAGGATTAACTGTCGAGTGGTTGTCATCGAACCGTGAGCGAGCGGTTTTGGGATTAACGAATCATCCCCGAGCACGCGTAAAAAGGCGATATTGAAAAGAGTTTTACGTCCGTGAAAGATCAGAGTAGATGAAACAAAAAAAACTCAACTTTTCTGCCACTGTATGAGATTATGGTTTTAAGTGCGTAATGCAAAGTATAACAGGGTAGTGCGATAGGAACATTTACTTACTTCTAATTTCAAAAAAAGTACTCAATTTCACCGTATCAGGTAACGTTGGTACAGTGTTGTTGCTGCCCGATCAAAATATCACCTGAATTCAAACAAGACAGGTGCTAAAAACAAATAAAATAGACAGTTTGATCTTATCTGATAACTTCCACACCTTGAAAATCCCTGTCTCGCAAAAGTGTCAAATCTCACAACCTTTTCGCGCAGGTGTTGTCCATTTTCGAATAATGCTGTGAAGAAGACTTGCGAGAAAATTGTTCTCGACTTCGACTCTGACCTAAACGACTATTGCCTCTTTGTATATGGCAGGTTTATGCCGCACTGGCAATTGCTTTAACACATTTCGGAGAGCAAGCTGCAAGCGTTACTAACTTCCATAATTTTTGGCAGAATAAAAATGTGCTAAACCTTTAACGAATTACAGCATAAAGCAGTTTAAAATGCACATCTAGGCAAATTAAATTAAGTAGGTTTTAATTCTTAAAAATATTTGCTTACATTTCTATGCATCGTTAATTTGAGCTAACCTGGTCAAAAATAGGTCAAGAAATAACTAAAACAAACCAAAAAATTGCGCTCGAATCAAATGTTTAGTTTTTGCTCGAGTAAAATCTAATGCTTTTGGCGCTGATTAGTTTTGCTCGTCATTTTGTGTGCAAAGCTAGCTTTATCCAAAATACGTCAAAATACTTACAAGAACACATACTGGCTTAGATCATAATAGACTCGATTGGATGACTTTAAGTTATAATTTCAAGGGTTACTTCGAGGGTTTTAAGGTAATGTTCTGAGCGACTTTATATACTTTTAATCCACTTTGTCAATGTATTGCATACGCTTAATCAACTATTTAATCTAAAATTTAATACAGCTAAAAATAGATTTCTGCACTGTCCATGAGCATGACGCTCCTAAGTGGGTTTCGTTAATGTTGGAAGATATCCGTAACTCTCTGGTGTGCGTAGTACTTGACTATAATTGTTGTACACAATCACAGCTCCGTCCGTTGTGATGTGAAGAAGTGTCCTGAGGCTGCAGATTGAATGAGCAACACCCTAGTGCAAGATGTTTTGTTGACTGTGTTTGCTCTTAACTCAAGATAAGCGATGTCATCATTTTAGTTATCTTTTTTTTCGTCTGTGACCCGAAGATTTCCGCAATTACAATCTGATATATAAGGAAAACTCCAACTCTTTACCTTTTTTTATTGTAATTTGTTTTTCTGTAATTCGAACTAAACATTGTGATTAAGTCATCGCGAGAAGATCTCGTGCTGGACATATGACCATATTTTCGTTCGCTTAAATCAGCAGGTGACCTTAGGTCTAATGTTATTCTATCTCTTCCAACAATCGCAAAATATGTGCTTTAATTTAAATCATACCATCAACTGCTTACAAACAGGAGAATATGATTTCGAGGCCAAGTTTTAGGCAAGTGGAACGAATGGTCAAGGAAAAATATACTATTACTATGTTCTTCTTCTTTCTTGGCCTAACGACCTTTTTGATCATGCCTGCCATTTTTGGCTTACTAGACATATTGTTTCCGCATAGTTGGATAGTCAGTCTTCACTATGGAGGAACGGCCCACATGAGACTTCAACCCCGGTCCTGCCGTGTGAAGACCGGCGCGGCTGTCGGATCTACCACCGGGTCGCCCCATCTACTCATATTACTGTGTTATGTGTTGTATTGCATTACTTTCATATTTCAAGTCAACTAATGAGAGGGTAAAACATGGATTATAAGTACATCTTCGAATGCTTATATTTAAATCTAGCAGAAACTAAACTAAGTATTCATTTAATACATTTCTTATCATTCCCTTTCGGACAAAGCAATGGAAGATGGAGTACGTTTTATGCTCTTCTATGATTGACACTGATTGATTGGCCTCGAACCAGTGTCGTGTAGTAATATCCGCGTTTCTTTTATAAAATCTCATTCCGATGCGATGTACGAGCGGGCTAATAATTTTAATGGAACACTCTTGTCATCTGTGCCAGGACCGGGTTCCCTAAGCTCTGGTTGGTTGACCGGAAGCCGACAGAGCTCAGGACGCGGTACGCAGCATTTTCGCACGTGTGCCTCACGATAGGTCCGTCACGAAGACACGCTGAAACCGATGAAAATCCATTCGGTCCCATTTTCCCCGAAGGCTTAACCTTCAATCAGGCCAATATCTCCGCTGGGAGCCGTTAGGAAAACATATAAACCTTCGACGGCGTACCAGGGGTTGGGAAAATCCGATCAGTTGATCTGATCAGAGACGATTCTTACTACGTTTCCTTTCCGGCGAAGAAAACAGTGGAAAGAAATCAAACGCGCCCACCGCCCGCCGATGGCACGCTAGCTGTTGAGAGCGGAAAGTCCATCCGGAAGGATAATTTTCTTCCATTTCCAATCGGATCTGCTTTCCAATCGTTAGCTGTGCTATGGGCTGTTTTGTCGTTTCCTTTTCGAGGCACAAGCCGTGACGCTGTGTGTGATTGTGTGAGTGTACGCGTAGTATGGGGATATGTCGTGCGTCCACGCAGTTAAACTAACCTCGACCGGGGAGTATACATCCGCAGTTCCTTCATTTTCATCGCTCGATGAGGCAAAGGAATCAAGCTTGCGGTTGCTTGTCAACAGTCGCAGAAGGAAGCGAAATTTTGATTTCCAAAGATCACCTTCTCCGTCGTTTGCTGTCCGTGCGGAACATTGCGGACGGATGTTGTTTCTAGCACGATGGCTTTCGGAGTCCTATCGTTTGTCAATCGTTGGTCCTTTTGCAGTGCTTTTGATTGAAGTTCAAAGATCTGTCCATCCAATCAGTCGCCTCCGACGAGTCTTCGTGTCAGAATTGTGATGCTTAACCTCGACCGGGGAGTATACATCCGCAGTTCCTTCATTTTCATCGCTCGATGAGGCAAAGGAATCAAGCTTGCGGTTGCTTGTCAACAGTCGCAGAAGGAAGCGAAATTTTGATTTCCAAAGATCACCTTCTCCGTCGTTTGCTGTCCGTGCGGAACATTGCGGACGGATGTTGTTTCTAGCACGATGGCTTTCGGAGTCCTATCGTTTGTCAATCGTTGGTCCTTTTGCAGTGCTTTTGATTGAAGTTCAAAGATCTGTCCATCCAATCAGTCGCCTCCGACGAGTCTTCGTGTCAGAATTGTGATGCTCTTCGTGCGGTGAGGTTCCAGTGATTATCGTACCGTTTCTACTGGTGAACGTGGGCAGCATATTTTGGCTGTGCTTGCTTGTAGCTCTCGTGCTGGAAAATGGCCGCTGCACTCACCAGCTGCCTTCAGTAGTGTCCAATTTCAACCGTTCCCAGCTTGCTAAGTAGTGTATCTCGATCACCGTTTTGTTTGCCCGCTTAACACTGACATGTGACCGATGCTTCGTTCGGGCGGAATTCCTTGCAAGGAATCGGACATTGGGAGGGTACAGAATACATTAACAGAAATAACCCACGGCACTCACCGTCTTTGTCCGTGTTCGCGGGACATGCTTACCGTGTTCGAATTTCGTCACACGACGAACAGCACGGTTCGAGCTTATGATGAATGTTTTATGGCACTTTGCATTGGACTGAAACGTGTACGGATGGCCTGTCGGCTGGGCGAAGGAGCCCAGGATCGCATCCCGAGCTGATAGCTTCGGAATTATGCAATCAACAATCTTCTACAGCCGGTGAATCCATAACTATGAGCATTCAAACACTGAATTAATATCAATTACTTAGTAGCACGTGACACATCATGACGATGTAGAACTCTAATATAAAGCCTGAGCGTTATTCGATTAAATTGTATCAACATTTGCTTCTTTTTAAGGCATTTTTGCAGCTTAGCCTGAGTAACTTATATGGATGGAAAAAGCACGCTCTTTAGCATTTATTTCCTATCACTCTACGTACGGGGATTATGCGTACAGACCATAGCTTGCCTGCAAATACGATAATTAAATTCTGTATAAAGAGAAACCAGTTTCGCCACTCACCGTCTTTGTCCGTGTTCGCGGGACATGCTTACCGTGTTCGAATTTCGTCACACGACGAACAGCACGGTTCGAGCTTATGATGAATGTTTTATGGCACTTTGCATTGGACCGAGCGTGTACGGATGGCCTGCCGGCTGGGCGAAGGAGCCCAGGATCGCATCCCGAGCTGATAGCTTCGGAATTATGCAATCAACAATCTTCTACAGCCGGTGAATCCATAACTATGAGCATTCAAACACTGAATTAATATCAATTACTTAGTAGCACGTGACACATCATGACGATGTAGAACTCTAATATAAAGCCTGAGCGTTATTCGATTAAATTGTATCAACATTTGCTTCTTTTTAAGGCATTTTTGCAGCTTAGCCTGAGTAACTTATATGGATGGAAAAAGCACGCTCTTTAGCATTTATTTCCTATCACTCTACGTACGGGGATTATGCGTACAGACCATAGCTTGCCTGCAAATACGATAATTAAATTCTGTATAAAGAGAAACCAGTTTCGCTACTCTGACTGCGGGGTGCACAAGCCCTGGTCCTGGCTGGAGGACACTCTGCAGTTGGGTGTTCTTAGACACTTTATTAGGTTATGTGGAAAGGGAGCGCCTTAGCGTCTTTTGTGCTTGGCTTTTCTCTGCCTTAAAGCTAGACCACTGAGACTGAGAACACCGCTTCCTACGATCGCCTGATGGTGTAGTATTAACTTCCTTTATGTGTTCACAACACAAGAATCCTATATTGAATTATCAGCGAAATGAAAAAAACAAACTGGAATCTTACATGAAGAAATAGCACAAGAGCGGCGTGAAAAAGGCTTTCCGCTCGTCCATTACACTCGGTGAATCCAGAAGACGACCCCAAAACGGTCATGTTACGCGAATACCATCACCAAGCTGTGTTGCCATGTGTGAGCTGTGTTACATTGCTTGTTACCCACCCATCGCCCCCTTGCCGATCATGCGTGCTTGTGTGTTCAAGGTTAATCAATCCACGGTACAGCTGATCGTCACGGTTCGGGACGGCGGCAGTGAAGTATAGACATCTCCGCTTCAACACCGGCTCACTTCATCGCTCGCCGCGCAACAGAGCCACACACCCATCGTGTTACCACAAATGTTGTTCAACAAATTGTATAATCATCGAGCCAGTTGGCCCAGGTGGCTGGTAAGAAAAATCCGCAACGGCAACAATCCGCACCGAAACATCGACAGAAAAAGGGAAATTGAATACTCACCCGAGCGTGCACGAATTCCCCCAGCAAAGCGTGCTGTAAAGTTTAAGTTCAAGTTCAATTAACTCATGTCAATTACATGATGATGGGTGGAGAGGTTTTTTTTTGTGTTTTCGGAGTGCTTAATATGGTACGTGGTGAGGGTTTTTGGACTTTTGGCTGCGCCGTACAATCCTTTCTCTTGTGTCGCTGAAGATAGAAGGAATTGAAGTTAGCGATGGTTTTGGAATAACGATTCATCAGACTGGTGAAGGATTATTTTATCGTTAACATCAACCCAAAGGAGTCATCACAGTTGGTCCAAAATTACCTCAGAAAATCTTTTCTTGCGGTGCAGCCCATTGGGTTTTACATAGAGGGTAAGATTATCAATTTACCAGAATTTTTAAAATGCATTAAGTGAAGGATTTCGAAGAAACACACCTTTCGGAAGAATAAGCTAACGTTAGGAGCCAACATTTTCGTCACAGTTTAACCTCTACGGAAATTGTTAAGTCATTGTGGAGAGATCTTGAACCCATACAAAAACACACCTGAATGCTAGAGTTGCAAGTCTGGACTGGTCGTGTCTAATAAGTTACGGAGCTACGCCCCAAAAGCCACAACAGAAAAGTACAACAGGCCTCTTCTCTATTCTTCGATACATCGGTCCCCCCCGATTTTCGGTGGATGATTTCTGGACGATGACTTCCACTTTTGTATTAAGTTGGCAAACAAGTTTGCGAAAAGCCTTTAACATTCTGGCTTCTCTGGATGCTGCTGCTGGATGAGCCGGTATCAGAGTGACCAATCTATCGGATCTAGCGGAAGGATGGTGAGGATGGTGTCAAAAAACTTTACTTCCGATACCCATCAAACCGTATGTGCCACTGTGTGTGTGTATATGTATTAGTGGCATCTTCTAGTCATAGAATATGGATCTTAAAACTCTCACTCAATGGCCAGCGAAACGGGTTCACTAGCCAAAACGGAACCTTTTCTCGTTTCTGGCGAAGATAGAGCACGACCCGATGGACAATGCTTTCTTGATGCCTCTTTAGCAGCTGGCTTTTTCCGTGCCGGGGTTGTTTGGGAGGGTCTTCCAATCACGTGTGAAAATTTGGGAAGCGAAAGTGAAGATATTTTCCTTTTGCAACACGGTGAATTCCTTCCGGCAGGATGCCGCTTGATGATAATGATGCTGTTTGTCGAGAGCGCAGGAAGACAGGACTGTTACTGATTCGACCGGCTGTTGCCATTAGGATGGATGAAGGTGTTTATGATGTGTTGGACGGCATGCGCATCATAGTTATCGATTCCTAAGTATTGATTTTTGAAAACAGTATCTAGAACTGGAATTTGTTTACCCTGCAACGAAGGGTCGTGTGTCCAACGGTTTTATCCTGACCGGAGTTTAACGCCAACCATCTCGATCGCATCTATTCTTGTGGTTTGGTCCCTTTCTTGTGGACTGACAGAGGGATAAATGACTTCATTTGGTCATCTCATTAGCGATGAGCTACCATTGCACGGCACATTAGCAACTTTGACAGTTGCGCTATTCATCACTGCCAAAAGTTCGGCAGGTGTAGCTGGCCCCGGCGATGTTCCGGAGCTTGGAAGTCGTTAAGGATCGGCCCCAAAATACTAACGAGACCCACGCTCTTGGACAATGCGAGGCCCGTGCGCGTTGATGAGCGTGCATCCATTTCTTCGGCCGTGCCGTTACGTACGGTGGGTTTATTAGCGTTGATTGAATTCCTCCGCAACGCAACACGCCGTATCCATCGTACCGATGCGTATCACCGTTACCGCTTTGCTCAACCTGCTGCGGGCAGACTCTAGGCTGGTCGGGCTGGTTGTGACAACGATAACGGAGTTTGCGCTGCAAACGAACGCTTCGCAAAAGTTGTAAAATTCTTGTGCCTAAAGTTTGGCCACCAGTTTGACATGGTTGCATGTTAATGAAAACCCCGTTCGTGCGTGGTAACCTTTGTCCCTTCCCTCCAACCCTTCCGCGTCTCGCACAACGCGTTGGAGTTGTCTCTCCACCCATTATCCAAGGTCTGTTTTGCCGATCCGATTTCTGCACACTCGCGTAACTTCGCTCCGAACGTTATGCGGAGATGACTTTTTTTTGTTGGCTTTGTTTTGGGGTTGTTTTGGAATTAACCAACACATAACAGAGTGCGAACCATTTTTCTGGTAATACCACCGCAAACGAAGCAGAAAGGGGGAAAAAAATGGCGAGCGAGGAAAACAAAAATGCCACCCATTTACGATTGAAAATTGCTAGAACATTGGAAATTTTGCTCTGCGCATACCGCGTTACTGAGGTGTGAAGTTTGAACCGTGGTTGCGATGCAGGCTGACTTCATTCCGTTCCATTGCCGTTCCAGTGTTGCCAGAAGAATGCGTAATCAGCACGAAATTAGCGAAAGCTGCTGCAGAAAGGTGCAGATGTGGTGGTCGCTTTTCTTGCACAGAATTGTTTGCGGGTCTTGCTGGGATACTTGTCCAAAGCCGAACACGTCCTGCCATCCACACGCAACGCCACCAGTGCTCGATCCTTAGTAATTAAGTTCTGATTCGGTTCCGGCTGTTTCGTCGCCCCTTCGGATCGATGCTGGGCTGGCGTTGTAGCGGCAGCGTTTAGTCCCGAAAAGTTTGGCGTTAATTTTTCCGGCATGCCATCCGGCGAACAAGCGTAAGTAAGTTAATCTCGGCATACTTTCCGCCACCGCCAGCGCTTGCTGATTAGCATAATTTTGAATAGCGAATGGCATGTTACGGTTCCTTTTTTTTGTGATAGGTTTTTTTTATGATTCGAAGTTTAAATTCTTTTACATGTTGTTTTTTCTTACCGTTACTTGTAGCAACTCCCAAGGGCTACTCTAAGCAAATGCTAAGAATGAAAGAAAGACTGTAAAAAAGATAAAACGATTGAGAGAAGTCTGGTATCGGTTTGATAAGAATTCGATCTAAAATTATCAACGCTAGTGGGAAAATAGAAGAGATCTGACAATGTACAACTATAGCACCCCAAACACTGTCTCTGCGTACCCGAACCGAACCGAAACAGTCGGATTGACTTTCGTCAAATCGAGTTCTTCCAGCCCTCCAGTGTTCGATACGCAACAGCAAGAAAACAGAAAACACACCGTCCCAATGGGGGCCGGTTTGGCAAGAATGGTTCAGTGACCTTTCCGACGTTTCGTCGAACCGGTCGGTTCTTTTGCCCCTTGTGCCAACCTTTTCCCATTCCACACCGGTTCCCTTCTGACGCACGGGCATATGTGAGCGTAAAAAGTGTATCCCAACCGATCCGACCGATCTGCGATGGTTTATAATTTTGTTTTCTTAAGTTGCGTTTCATGGGCGTCTCCCACCGTCCGGCCGCTCCGTCCACCATCGTGATTTCTCACTTAGAAGTTCAACGGGGGGTTAATCACATGTTATTTTAGCGACCGATACAGGTTGTTGCTATTTTGTTGCTTCGTACGACGATTCGGTCGTTCGTACGCCTGGCACCGTGCATGCAGAGCTCTGGATTGCTTGCTGGTGGCGTTTTGGATTTTGACGTTTCGGTATCGGTATGCCTGTGTTACAATCAATCACTAGTGCGCGTGTAATTCGTTATTGTATTACGAGAAGAGCTTCCTGGATGGGTCTGGTTTGGAATTAATGATATTGAATTGATTTTTGTGATTTTATTAGACCCCAGCATCTTACTCGGTTTATACAAAACATAAAAATAATAATAATTTTTATAATAATGATTAATGGTTCGTAGAGGACTCTTGCACTGTTCCGCATACGTATAAAAATGAGACATGTAGGAAATTCTACTGGATATCATTTTGCAAGCTCATCGAATTTATATCCAATTTTAAAGAACTCAGTACGCACGGTAATCCTATCAAGCAGTGGGAAATAAAATATGACAACGACGGTTTTGAAACTGGGAACGTAAAACGAGGGAGTGGATCTACCTATCAATCAAAAATAACAATAGTAATGATGCCTCATCAGTTACGTTGCATTAGCCGTGTACATCCGGTTCCAGATCGAGTGACAAATTGGTCAGAACACGTGTGTTTTGACAAGTGTGGCTTAGGCTATCACTCCGAAAAAAAACTCCCTAGAATCAGACTTAAGGTCCCTTAAAATATGGCTAGCGCTTTCGAAGGCAATACGGTTTAAAATCTCCCATCAGGAGTACAAATAAGTTCGTGTGACTGTGATTCAATCAGTTGTGCTACTAACTCAATTCCCTTTTGTGCAATTTGGCAACACTGTCATTTTGAATTGTCATCATTGAGCCTGCTTTTCCTTTATTTGTCTTTCAGATTAAGTCAAATCAAAATAGTAAACTTTTGCACAAAAAAGGCAACTTTTGTACCAAATAAAGAGTTTTTATTTTGAAGCGTTCTGCTTCTTCATTTGAATATGTATAAAACGACCATGCTATAACTGAACGAACGATTTTTGTTGTTAATGATGAAGTACATACCGGTGCGTCGTTGAAGTTTGAAGATGCACAACTGGAGGCAATAATTGATCAAAATCCTTTGCAAACCCAGTTCGAAATAGCAGAGACACTTGGAGTTACTCAATCAGCCTTTTGCCATGCTACCATGCAGGAGGAGCGGACTAACTTCGACAGTTGAGAGGGTACTTTACCGAATTAACTGCTGAAGGATGGTCATGAGTCTCATACGCCTGATGCCCCCCACCATAGGATCTTAGTGCGGCGCCTTGTGGAGTCATTAGACATACACAGAAGGCTTATCATTGAAGTGATGCCATAACAGGTAATCCAGCACGAGAAGGTTTTTAGTCCGTGCGAATCGGACAGCCCTCAGGGCGAGGTGCCTCGCTTCAAGCGGTTAATACTGAGCCTCTTTTAAGATTTCCTTCTCGGTAAAAAAAAACAGCCTTTTGCCATAATTAAAAACATGACTCGGAAAATGAGAAATTATTTGCTGTATGACCATTTGTTTCGATTTTTGCAGCAAAAAGTGGGTTCTTCACGATAATCCACATCATGTTGTGCATTTGATGGATCTGGATAAAGTATATGATGAATTGCTACAGCTAAACAATACTATAACCGGATAGGGCTATAGATGACAATAAATGCGTTTAAGTGGTGCATTAAATGAAACGACAAAGCCATTTTGCTTCACGATAATTTTTGCCCACAAGTGGTGCGATCCGTGAAAATGTATTTAGAAACATTGATATGAGGAGTTCTATCTTACCCACCGTACAGAAAAGACTTTACATCTTCTACTCTCCATCTTCTGATTTATAAATATTGCCTGACTGAATAACTTTTCGTCAATTATAAAGGGGTCAAAAATGGATCAATGCACAGATATTAAGTATTATTAAGTGATGGAATATATTTTGAACACTGAATCCAAAACCAATTTTTCCAAGGAAACCTTCAATGTACCTAAAATAAAAGATACGAACTTTATAATAGTTCCGATAGCTTTGATAGGTTGGGGCGGCCCGGTGGTGTATCCGATAACGGCGCCGGTCTTCACACGGCAGGACCGGGGTTCGAATCCCAGCGGACCGCCTCCCCGTACGCAGAACTGACTATTCAGCTACGGGTAAAACACAAGTCATAGAAAGCTAGAAATAGCAGGCCAAGACCTACAGAGGTTGTAGTGCCAGAGAAGAAGAAGAAGAAGCTTTGATAGGTTAGCCATCATTTCTACTTTGAATTGTTAACGGTAGTGCCTTAACCCATTCGTCTAGCTGTATATTTTTCTTTAAAGTGTTAGTAGAGGAAACATCGAGCTTATATAATTATAAAAATCCGTCAAACATTCTCAAAACTTGACCAATTCGTCCGAATTTGCTTACTTACTTATCAGGCGCTACAACCGCTTCGCGGTCTTGGCCTGCTGCAACAATCCTCGATACCGCTCACGGTCTAGCGCCGTCGTCTGCCAATCCATTATCCCGGCCGTTCTGGCGGACGCATCAACGCCATCACTCCATCTCAGTTTGGGCCTACCACGCCTCCCTTGTCCATGTGGACGGCCTGAAAGGACTTTACGGGCTGGATCGTCCGGTGCCATTCTCATGACATGACCAGCCCACCGGAGCCTGACGAGCCTAATTCGCTGCACGATGGTAAGATCTCCGTACAACTCATAGAGCTCGTCATTGTAGCGGCTCCTCCATTGTCCTTCCACACATACGGGGCCAAAAATCCTTCTGAGCATCTTCCTCTCGAACGCGGCTAAGAGGGTTTCGTCAGTTTTGGACAAAGCCCATGTCTCAGAGGCGTATGTGAGTACTGGGACTATAAAGGTTCTGTACAGTCCCAGGTTCGTCCGTCGCGACAGGTATTTTGAGTGGAGAAGTTTCCTCTGGCTGTAGTATGACCGGTTGGCAGCCAGCACCCTTGCGCGCAACTCAACGTCTATGTTGTTGTCGGTGCTGATTTTTGACCCCAGATAGGTGAAGTTTTGGACGACTTCGAAGGTGCGATCACCTATCTGTACATCACCCCTGCGTAAATCAGTGTTTGTTAGCAGGGCCGCTGGTGGTGCCACCATCATTTTGGTTTTTGCCTCGTTGATTTCCAACCCGAGGTTCAGTGCCGCATGCTCGATCTTTTGGTAAGCTTCTGCTACATAGGAGAGCCTCAAACCAATGAATCGTATGCCTCAAACCTATGTCATCAGCGTATGCCAAGATCTGGAGTGACTTATAGAAGATGGTCCCCGAAGTTTCTACCTCCGAGTCGTACGTACAAGCCTGGTAAGCTTGGAAGGGATTCCAAATGAGCTCATTGCGTCG
>KZ063072.1:64641-79821 GCA_002091835.1 Anopheles maculatus
TTTTTATATGAAATTTTGCAATTGCAGCTGCAGCAAAAGTAACCAAAAAAAAGTAACAAAGCTACCTAGGAACCTGTTTTTTATGGTTTTATGTTTAGGTTAATAGAAGCAATGAAAACGCTGTAATAGAAGAGAGTTTAAATACACACATACAGATTTTACTACGAAAAGCATAAAGTTTTTATTATTTTTATATTTTATCTTACAATAAAAAAAAAATACACACAATGAAAGTTTTATTGAGAAATGTTCCCATTTTCCTCCACAGGGAACACCTGTACCATTTTCTAGCAATTTTAAAACTTTATTAAAATTAGTTCGTCATACCTAAAACCAACCCAGCGCGTGCAGATTATTATGCAGCGAACGTGTCATCAAGCAGTTGGTTCATAATTTAATCCGGGAATCTTAATCTACTCCGGAAAAAGTAAAATGGAAAATGTGCAGGGCTTTTCTGGTGACGCTCGCTCGTGTAGTGAACGGTCGCACTTAACGGCCCAGCTTAGCTTCCTGACGAAAATGAGCATTAGTAAGGATGATTTTCTTTCTCCCTCTCTCGCTTGGTTTTTGGTTGTTTTGTTTGAGTGCTACGTTGTAACTAACCACAATGAAGAAGCGAAGAAGAAAACCTCTCAACCACCGTCCAAAAACAGCTATCAAACTCAGCCACCGGATGCTGGCTGCTGCTGGGTGAGGATTTGATTCCTTACCTTAATAAATTTCAACCCACACGGTGTTAAACCTTCCCCTTGGTTGATAGTAAATGACCACAGGATATTCTAAAAAGAAAATTCCATCCCCATCCCGACGCTCTGGGAGACAGCAATCATGCAGAAGAAGATGAGCAACAGAAAAAGAAATTAAATTATGCAACGGATCTTGCAGCTTCCATTCAGTTGACATTTCCATTTTATCCCCATTTCTGTGGCCAGTGAAGTAAGAGAGACATCTCGATCGGATGAAAACAAAACAAAAAAAAAGAACATAAGAACAGTAGTCGATGGGTGGCATACGGGTGGTACAACTAAACCGGAAGGTACGGCCAACTGCTTCCGTTCGGTACCGGTGAAAGTCCGGTGCGTTTTTCTTGGTTTTTTTGTTTTGCTGCTACCCACAACACGCACAACTCCACCCGGATACGCTGCCGGATCGGCCGTGGACAGACAAAGAAGAGTTCTAACAGTTTCCCGGTTGCTGGCTTTGCCCACCCTTTCTTGCACCCACCCACCCACGAGCCTTCTCCGGTAAATGGAGCATGGTTCTCTGGTGCTTCGTTCCGGTGGCTGGAAGTGTCGTTTACGGAAGTGGAGTCCAAAAGTTGGATCCCCTTTTGCTGGAAATCCACTCAATGAAACAAAGAAAATGATGATAGATAACGATCTCCGTGCGTCGCTACACGCTGCCCCACTTGCCGACAGTCTCGATCTGCTTTTCATACAGCTTGATGGAGAAGGATTTTCAAAACTGCCGCCTTTTTTTTCCTTTTCACCCAACGCACGCTGTTGACACACTCACAGTGACGTTTCGATTCCCCCTTCTCGACAAAGTGGGGGTCCAGTCCGGGTAGTCCACGCAGACCCGATCCGATATCCTTTAGCTCTTGCTTACCGATGGTCGATGAAGCTGGGCGGTTTGGTTTTTTTTTTGTTTCCTCTTTGCAACACTGTTGCCTGTTTGGGGCCGACAACGAAACTCCTTCACGCACATACACCACAACCGGAGACGAGAGTACCACGGTAGAGTGAACATGAATCAACCATCTCCAAATTCCCAAGGGTTTTTCGGGTGCTTGCTGGTCTAATGTGTATTTCCCTAGTTCTTTTTTTTTGTGCTTGTACTTATTTCGGCAGCCTGTGATGGACTGCGGAATAGATGTGCGATGAAGCTTGAAGCATAGCATCACACGGATGGGGAAGTGCTCCAGACCCACCAGTCTGAAGAAAACAGAACATTCGAACGTACGCAGCTTCTTGCCGACCGAGGAGAGTCATTTGTTACGGGCGGACAGTAGGGCGAAGCGTCCGAAACGAATTAATTTAGTGCTGACCTAAAGTTCGGAACATAATTTCCATCTACATAAATACATAATGTACCGCAAACCGAAACGCCGGTCGGTTGCGGTCGCTTGGACATTTGCCGAACGCCAAACCAGACACACGGATCGACTCAGGTGACTCGATGCTGCTCGTTACCTTCCGGGCTGGTGAGCGTGTCTAGGCAGGGCACAGGTGCATATTTTTCCTGCCACATTGCTGTCGGTCAGTCTCCCGTTCTTTGGTGTGTTCTATTTTATGTCTGCTTAGGGTAGCTACATCAGGTACGACCGGAACGTGTCTGCTGGAAATGTAATGTCTTTTTTATGTGTGAGATAGTTGGTTTTTTTGAGGCAACAGTTTCTTCGTGTTTATGCATTGTAGTGAGGATTTATTGAATTATACTATTTCCTGGTAGGATGCAGACTTCTAGCAAATGTGGTACGACTTGCCTTAGATGGTGAATTTTAGCGACTGCGAAAATTAGAGCGTTCTAATAAATGTCTTACAGGAATATTCTTTCGATTTGTGCTAGATTTTCAATTGTTTGGCTCAATACTTCAGCAATTAAGGTGTTCCTGCGTGCCTATTTTTTGACTTTGCAAATGCAAAATCGTTGTTGTTCGGACCAGGAACTAGAGCTGTTTGATAGTTGTTATAATATGTCCTAGACCATTAACCCAAGGGCGGCCCGGTGGTAGATGCGACAGCGGCGCCGGTCTTCACACGGCAGGACCGGGGTTCAAGTCTCATCTGGGCCGTTCCCCCATAGTGAGGATTG
This sequence comes from Anopheles maculatus, assembly GCA_002091835.1. NCBI lineage: Eukaryota > Metazoa > Arthropoda > Insecta > Diptera > Culicidae > Anopheles > Anopheles maculatus. The sequence goes on from KZ063072.1 coordinate 67,456, forward strand.
ACTAACCAACTATGCGGTATCAATTAGTCTAGTAAGCCAGAAATGGCAGGCATGACCTTAAGAGGTCGTTAGGCCATGAAAGAAGAAGAAGACCATTAACCCTAGATTTTTAAATGTTTTTATTTTTTCTTCGTTTAGGACAGCCTGTAAATCATTTGTTACAAGTGTTATACTTTTTACCATTCGATCTTCCAGCCATCGTAAGACTACGTAAAAAAACACTTCTTAAAGTCTTAAAAATCACTTTCAAGTCACTATTAAAGAAAGCCAAACATTTAACTACCGGCTTAAGAAAATAGATAAATATATAAATACATTAATTAATAACAGCCAATTTTAAATCGTCAAGCTAAACTACGCAGGGAGGTCCTTAAAATGTTTAATCTTTTAAAAAATTAACATTGTTTTCAAGAAACCTGTAAACTTTTACTCCTTCTCTTAGTGGGTCATTTGAGTAGAAACATTTCATTTTAAAGTCTGTACTTCAAAGTGCCTTAGATCTCAACATTCTACCAGGAACTTCAAAGTTCTTCTTTTTAAGAATCAATAGGGCGTTAATATTTCCATTCAAGATGTGGCAATATCTAGGGATTTATAATAAATGGATCCTTAAAATCTTTGAAAACAGGTCAAAATGGCAATATCTAGGGATTTATAATAAATGGATCCTTAAAATGTCACATGAAGCCATGAAAACATGTCACATAAAGCCTAGCCTATGGATATTAGATTTTGTGATCATCAGCTCATAGTGGTCTGTAAGTCTGTTGTCTAAAAAAACGCTTAAATCACGAGTACGAGGTACAAAAAAATCTGCGATTTTTTAATAAAATTATCAACAGGCGAGCATTTCCTTGAGCACGTTATGACTGTGCTTTTGTTAATGCTGAAACGTGTATAAACTAATTAGACATCTTGAGTTGAATTGAAAAAACCCTTTTTGGAGACTTTGTTGAGCGTGGTTTATACCTTTTCGAACTTAAAATTTGACACACACAATATGTTGTAAGGTAATGAATGATCTCTAGATTTTATAAAGCTGTTGCTGCAAACTTTTCTTAAACCTTCCTGAAAAAACGCTAACCTAACAAAACACATTTTTAACCTTTAACGCTTTCTGCTATCTTTCACTCTCTCTCTCTCGGTCTATATCTCTGTCGCTCTTATTTTGACACTTTATATAGCTTTATACCAGTTTCCCCCCCCCCCAAGCAAAGCTAAAAGAAATAAAACCAACAACAACAAAAATGTAATAAGCTCACCATTCTTCGCGCAGCAAAATTGCTCAACAAAATTGAAATCAAATTCAGCTCCGTCCCGGTCTTGTCACACTTGACCGGAAATGATCATAACGCGCCGGAAGGGTTATGACATCACACAGCACGGCACAATGTGCCGTTGGAAAACAAGAAATGGACACACAGACACGCACACAAGTAAAATAAAAAAACCTACAGTTGACCGGTTTTCCACGGACGGGGGAAAATAAATCACACAAAAAAGTGTCATAAGGTGAGCTGTGCCGGCCAGCCTCAGTTAGCTCGGGGCAGAAAACGGCCAACCATTTATCAGTCGCCATGCTGTTGCAGGAACGGAATCCAAGAAGAAGAAAAAAATGAAGCTGTTCAAAAGTGAAGCGAACAAAACATGAAAACCCTCCATGCCAGCAAGCTTTTCATTTCACGCGAGAAAAGTAAAACGCCCGAGAAGACGAACCATCCTCGAGGATATCGGTTTTTGTGTCCCGAAGTTATCGCCGCAAGGTTGCAATGGCGCCGCCCGAAACAAAATCCCTCCCCGTGGAAACCAATTAACCTTTGACCTTGTTTTGATGGTTGGCCATAATGAATAACGAAAAAAAAGGGATCCAACGCCTATTTTCACACTCGCGTTACACCGACCGAAACGGCGTGTCAGGTTTCGGGCTTGGTCGGCGAAATGGTACACCTCTTGAAGACGCCCAAACGATTCGTATCCCTGGTGGCGTAAGGATCCTGGCCAATCGGTCAGTGGCAAACTGAAGTCGTAGCCCGAAAGAAAGCAAAAACGAGGGGAGAAAAAAAGAAATCCCCGTCGACGCTCGGACACACTCGGGAGCCGGACTTTCGGGTTGCTTCATTCTCATCAACCCGGAGCATTTTAATTAAATTAGCATCCAGACAATCGCTTACGGCATTCGCCTGTCAACCTAGCCCTCGAGGGAACGTTTTCCAGCAGCCAGCAGCCGCCGTTCCCGCCGTTTGTGAGCTAATTCTTCTTGCAAGGCAGGATCGGCAGGACATCCGGTGAAGGGGTTGCTTTCTGTGCTGCGCTGGAAATGTTAGTCTAGTTTTTCGTTCGCGTATTGTGTTGGATTTTTGATGCACTTTTTTGCTCCTTCAGTCCGTCCGATGAGCGTTATCCAAACGATGCACACGAGTGCACTTAAATCTGTTCAAGCGCAAAGGAACCACTCAGTCAGTGTGCCTGTGTGCCAACCGGTGATGGAAGTTGCACCGGAGGAGTTTCTCCATTCTGTGGGCTCGCTCTGCCACTAGGATGCGAGATCCTGCGAGAGACCAAAGTTGGCTCGCCGTACGATGCGCCCTGCTGCTCGTTGACTTGCGAACGCTAACAACAGCGATAGTCCTTTCGGGAAGTGGCAAAAGGATTGGAAGTTGAACTACGCCCGGCAACTCGAGTCGTTCCCCCAGTATAGATTGGATTTGTGAAAACGGAGCGAGATGCCGGAGGTCGTAATCAACTAGCAAGGATTATCGTTCCCAATGCTCCCTCACGGACTGGTTTGACTTGTTTTACATTCCGGTGCACGGTGCAACGGTGCCGTGGACGGACGGACAGATGTGTGGGCGAACTCGCGTGGCCAGCGAGAGACCAGTCGGCAGCTAGGTGGGTTCGGGAAGAAGTCTGTAAAATGAGTAGTTTTAAGAGTATAAATATGCAAACTCGTACCATCGTGCTCTAGTGCTAATGGTTTCGCTTTCAGCTACGCCTTTCCAACTGTGGAGGGTTTTTGCTGCGGTAAACCTTTCCCGGGTCGGGTGTGGGTTAGGACTCGGGCTGCTAAGCTTATCGTGATGCGCCTTTAAGGCGAAAAGGACGACCGGTTGCTGTAAAACGTTGCTGTTGAGGGGGCTTTCTGTTTTTCGGCTGCGCAACGGTGATGATGGTGGGCCGAGATGCGGGAATGCATAATTAATTGCTACAATTTAGCTGTTAGTTATCGTTTCATGACCTACGGTAATGAACGCCGGTCGTCTTGCCGGTGTACATCCTTGCCAGTCAATACGTTTTGCACATCTGCAGTTGTCACCAAGTAATCAGTGTGATTCAATTACAGAATCGAGTTTGTATTCGGTGTAGCTTGATTAACATTTTAATGATTATGATATAAAAGTAAATATTGCATTTCGGCTATTTGTGTCGCTGTTTCGGTATTGCTACGATTCTGCATGCATACAAGCACGACTTTTGTATTTATGAGTTTTGTATATTCGCCCACAATACACAAACTGTATCGTCAAATGCATTATTATACTGTTTGTCAAAAAGAAATACTTTCTGATGAGGTATAAGAACCATCACCAGAGATCGTTGAAATCTAAAGGCTAACATCTCACTTAGCTCGTTGTTTATTCTCCTTCCACACTTTCACTTCCAACGATAGTTCTTAGCACCTGCCGCTCTACAATTGCAAGTGCTTGGGAGTTGTTCGTACTGTCGGATATATCGTGTAATTCGTGTACTGCTGAAGTCTTCTCGCACCGAGGAGCTTGTAAAGATCGTAGTTGACACCATTTGCCTGAATAATACACCTTCCAAACTATGATCGATTCAAGGTAGTAAAACTGGTCTACCACCTAGAGATCGCTCCAAGTCGGGTTTTATCACAGTCAGATCCTCCGGCAAGTCAGTATTGTGTCTTGGTTCTCTATCCAATCCTACGGGCGTTGCGTTTCAGTCGGATGTACGCCTCTCGCAACATTACAGATAATTTGAGTTGTTTGAGTGGATTATTTCTGGAGAAACTGCTGCAGAGTGAAGATTTGATCAATGGTTGATTTTCGTCCAAAAAACATGCAAGCTTGGATAGGGCGCGAGTCTGCAGCAAAGTATTCGTAGAACTAAAACGCTTCTAAAATAGTGACACTTTTTGTGTTCAAAGGTCATAAAAAGAAATTTTTTAAAGTTATACGGAAATTGAATACATTTTAATAATTTCTAAAAATGCCCAATCTTTTCAGTTGCTGTAAATGACTATACTAAGGCTGCAGTTAGCTAAATAGATAAAAAATATGCCTTTATATTATTTTTACATATGTTTCAACACAGTTTTAGATTTTTTTTATCGGTAGGAATAAAACTCTTACTATGCAAATATTTTACAAATAGCAACACAATTTCTTCATCATTAGGAAGTATGAGCTTTAATCTCAAATCTAGTATTGAAAGGTCCTTGGAACCAGTTGGGAAAGTTTAATCTTGAGCAACTTATGAACATTTCGTACAGTTTTTATCAACTAAATTGTTTATGTGAATCTTAGGATATTAAAACGGTCTTATCGTTTTACAGAATTTACATCAAATTTCCTTTCCATATTTCAACTACTAAGCTACGAAGTTGAATCCAATAAAAAGTGACATGATTTCGCACTTAATAACTTTGGAACAAAAACTAAAATAGGTATAGAAACTAGCAATGTTTTCACTTCAAATCCTCTAATTTAGAAACCTATCGTGTTCTAATTTTTGGTTTCCGAGCAATTGGAGGTCAAAATGTTTCATCGGAACCATATCAGTACTTAAAAGAAATAAAAGCACAACATCGAACAATCAAACACCGTTTAATTTATTGTATTTTTTGGCTTTATTTTGCAGATATTGGAAAACAGTTTGAGTGTGTGTGTGTGTGTTCTGCTGCAGTGGATAGAAGAAAAACAGAGGAATTATCAATCAGCACATCAGCATCATCGCGCAACGTTTGGTGGTAAGTCGTACGTTTACAGATATCCCATACACACTACTTTTAAGCCACGGCGATTTGTAATAGGCGAACCGGAAGATTATCCCTTTTTTTGCCTTTAAACTCTGATCCGGCTTCATCACAGCTATCGATGGGTCCGTGCGCTCTATGCATGTCAAGAATTGCAGAGCAGTTGCAAAAAGAAAAACAACGATGTCATAATTTTGGACTTCTCTATAACGCGAAAAGGGATGTGATGATTTGTGAAGCAAGCACAAGTTACGCCCGGATGGCTAGTTTTGGGTTGTGTTGGGCAGGGAGATGCAACGGATGCAATGGCGTACTGGGAAAATAAATCAACTACAATCGTGTGTCGTTTCACGTGTCGAAAATTGAAAGTTACCAGTGTACATCAATTACAAATGCAAATCACTCCCGCGGTAACCTTCCGATTGGCACATTTGACTTGTTTATAGTGGTGTTTGAAAATGGATTGAAATTTATATTTATAGCTCCAAAATCATTCACACCAGGGAGGAAAAGTAAATTTTTTTAAAGGTTCTGTTTCATACTTCTACAACATGCATAAAGGGTTCGAACTGTCTGATGTTATACTCCACGTACCATGTTCGATGCTTGTGTTGTCTCACTTCACATTTTATTTCTTTATCCCAAACATGTTTCCAGCACGAAAAGCATGTCGCTGATTATTGCCACCAGAACGAGCGTGAACAAATTGTTCGCTAAAATACATACCTTTTTTTTGTTATTATTTTGTGACCACTCTTTTTGCAGCGAATGTTGTTATATCCCTCGCTAATGGATAAAGTCCATGCAGAGTACGAATCATTAACTCATTTTGGATGAAGCGCCAGCCATGTTGGTAAGGAACAAAAAAACAGAAATTCAGATTGGGTATGCAAGAAACCTATTTTGCTGTGGAAAAGTGACAGTCTCTTGCTGGTGCTGGTGGCTCTGGAAAATGCTGCTTTTACGTAGTATTTATCCTACACGGGTTTTTGCCGCGCCGCCACCCAACCATTCCCACAAAGCTCACCCAACGCACGGCACGTGTGGTTTATGATACTGCGGGATTGCGGGCGGCAAAAAGCAATAGACTTTAATTAACGGTCCTAGAATACCGCACCCGTCGACCGCGAGAACGCACTGGCGTACCGACGAAGCTGTGGCCACGTTCCAATCCCCTCAGGCTACCGAAATTCCGGCCCAAACGCTGTGATGCGCTAGGCGGCTCGTGCTGCTGCCAACGGATGTCCGTCCCCGGTGAGGTCGAACCGGGAGGTTCGTGAGGCACGCGAATTAAAAATAACATCGTACCTGTGTACCGGTGATGGAGTGTGAAGCTTACATTTGTTTACATGCTTGAATTGACTGCTCGCCCAATGGCGCGGGAAAGGGTTAGGACACGGCGGGTGGGTTAATGCACCATTCGGAAACTCCACAGCCCTTCGCAGATGTGTATGTGGGCTTTCGGTTTCTTTATATTTTTCTGTTCGTGTCATTTTAGCTACCGGGAAGCGAATAAACGCAACTGAAGCTTACACGATGGGAATGCAATCATAAATTGTTGAAGCAACGCACCGGTGCTACACTGTCCCGACCACTCACCCCAAAACATGCAATCAAATCCCCCCCGCCCATCCACCCTGTCACAACAGTCAACACACGAGCATTGTTGTGCCTATGCACGGCGCGATTAAAGTTATGTAATTACGCGTTTAGCACTGAACTTGTAAATTAATGAAAATAATCGCATATGCTCTCCCCGCCCCCGGTGTTTGCGGTCGGGACGCCATTTTTGCACAATGCATGGATTTGGCGCGAGGCTGCCTGGGAAGCACAGGGGGTTGAATTGTCACTATTATCTCTTTTAATATCATTAACATTGTTTTTGTTCGCGGCGTGCGTGTTGGTGTCCCCTGTGCGGAAGGAAACATTTCGATGATGGTTCGTTAGGCCGCACAGGTTGAACAGTGAAAAACTGGCTTTGTTTTGTTAGATTCGATGCTTCCCATACTTCACGTGTTCGGTGGTAGCATCACTGCGAACGTAATTTTAATCTACGTTTAGCGAGTGGCACGCGCAGGTTGCGTGCGGCCATGTGTGCATGTGATTTACGGTTCGTTTTCAAGCGGTTTGTTTAACTGTTGGCTTAGCTTCTACCGCCTTATGTCCGGTGCGACGAGAATCGTTTCGTCCACTGGAAGGCAATGTGATAACGCAAAACGATGGGAGGCACAACGTCAACAAAAATCCAATCCGCACCTCGATTTTTCGGTGTTCGTTGTGTGTTGAGTTGAGTGACTCAGCAGAGAAATCACGGTTGCGGGGTGATACTTGTGTAAGTGCGAAATGATTCGAATCGTCTGGTGTCTAAAAATACACGACCACGGGTGGGTACGGTTGTGTTTGCGTGTTTAAAGCATCGATCGCCAAGAGCCAAACGATGATCAAAAAATCATCACCATGTGTGCTAAACGCATCCGAAGGTCACCGGCGGTCGATGGCTGTACGGTGTGCGGTATGGTTGGATCTCGGTAATTATTAAGCGTGTTGTGATTGTGCTGACACAGTGTACACCGGTGGGAAGCGCAGTTGGACGATGGATGTGTTTGTCCGATGGCGTACCGCTTTGGCCACTCCTTTTGGGACCGATTCGCACGATCTTTGAATGTGCTACTCTGTGGGGTTCTAAATGTAGGTTTCGTGCGATGATCAGGCATGGTTTTGCCATGGTGGATTGAGTTACAATGATATGATCCATCCGGCGTTGTGGAGGATCTTTGGGATTCATCGCACCAAGGAATGGAATAATCACGAATCATTCGTTTAATTCGCTTTGTTTCCATCGGGCGACTCCGTACGAAAGAACTGTTTGATGGGATTGCTAAAGGTACACATTATGTGGATTTATAGATGTCTTTTAGCCGTCAATGTTATGGTAGATAAGGCACAAACAATTAGTGATGGGAACAAATGATGGTTTGATCGGAATCGATTCCGAATAGCTCAGTGTTTGACGGAATCGACTCAGGAAAAATAAATATAGTGCCGGAGTCGGTTCCAGACTAAGAACTAATAGCGTAGTACGTATCAGTGTAGGTTAAAAATCTGTTTTGATTCCAATATTATATAAAGCGTGTTACTTTTTAAAAGGTGTCTGCTTACTTATTATCCATTCTTTTTTTGCTCAAGTTCCAGTCATTATTTCAAGTCGTAAGATCTGGCGGCCCGTTGGTAATGCGACAGCGGCGCCGGTCTTCACACGGCAGGACCGGAGTTCAAGTCTCATCTGGGCCGTTCCCCCATAGTGAGGATTGACTAACCAACTATGCGGTATCAATTAGTCTAGTAAGCCAGAAATGGCAGGCATGACCTTAAGAGGTCGTTAGGCCAAGAAAGAAGAAGAAGAAGATCTGAAGAACAACTATATTATCTTCTATTGAATAGGTTAGATTAGGTTGGGTAAGGATATACTGATTCATGAAGTGCGCCATTTCTTTCCTATCTATAAGGATTAATAATATTTATGTGCTTATAATAATATCTTTAAAAACTGCTACGACTTATAGATCCGAAATGTTTCCGGAATTGGTTCCGGAATCGGAATCGTTATCAATTTTGTAATTTATTCCGGAATCTGAATCGGAATGATTTCAAAATCGCTTACGGAATGGTTATCGGTTCTGAAATTAGTTTTGGAATCGAAATCGTTATCGATTCCAGAATTTGTTCCGGAATCAGGTTTCGGAATTGGTTCCGAAAAAGGGGATCAGCATCGAATAGTTCCGATTCTGAGCGGCAATGTTCTTATAAACCAATATTTTGAGATGAATTATGTTACTTTCGCGGTCCAGTTGCTTTAAGCGCGACCGGGTAGTACGAGCACTAAAACTCGACCTGTCCTGCCTTCTCGATGATTGGTTGGAAAAGAGAAAGGTAACGCAACGCACGCACGATCCTTTTGCCGGTTGTCCTGATGTTAAATTGCCTTCCAACTGCCAAGGTAGTTACAAGCGTTAGCGCTAACAGTTTACTTTATGGAAAAATTCTAGCAATTGGGCCTATAATACTTTCAGATAAAAAAACTCAAACACAATGAAACAGTCGAGTAGTTAAAGCTGTTGAACCAAAACAGATAAACTCGTCCCGAAGCGTGTGATAACTTACATACAATTTAATTTTTTGGTTTGCATTACAAATTTGCATACTTTTTGTCTGAATGAATGTGCTAAAACTGTGTTTTGCCTGCCAAAACATGTACAAAAATTTGGCCTTTGCTCATCTTTATCGTCACTAACAGACATTAATGTTATCGTGCTTTATTGTATAGAGTACATCGATATCATCGGACGAACATATGCGGCGGTGTGCGAAGCGTACACCCGATTGGATTGAGGGTCAATGCGACGGAGACAAAATACCTGCTTGCCGGAGGCTCTGAACGTGATAGAGCACGACTCGGAAGCAGAGTATTAGTTGACGGCGACGATCTCGAGGTAGTAGAGGAGTTTTGGTACCTTGGCACGATCGTAACTTCGGACAACAACGTAAGCAGCGAAATCCGAAGGCGCATTGTTCAGGGGAATCGTGCCTACTACGGACTCCACAAACTCCTGAGATCCAGAAGAATCCAACAACGCACAAAATGCGCCATATATCGCACACAAAATTTGCTGCGCGTTTATTCACTGTAAGTTCGCTACTGGCGCGATGGCGCGCTATCTCTTCCCTATGCGTTACGTCGTAACGTTACAATATTACTCCTTAGCCCATTTTTTTAACAAACATTGGGTTATTTATTCAACAAAATCTATCCCAATTTCCAACCCCATACAACTTTTACCGCGAGGTGTTTAATCGCATTGGGAACATACTCGCATTTTTAACTAACGCTTCTGATTCTCGTTATCATCACCCCGTTGGGCCCCCCGAACGCACGTTTGAGCACCGGTCCGGTGCTCTCCTCCGCAATCTAGGCACCTTGGCTTGTTAAGACAAACCCGCAGTCGATGCTCATCGCTGCCACAACGAAAGCATAAGCGGCGCCGATCCTCCTCTTGACATCTCACCGCCCGATGGCCCAACCGCATACACCGGAAACAGCGCTCTAGCTCTGCCGGCAGTCTCCTCTGCTCCCACAGGAGCACCGAGCACAGGCCCACCAGCAGGCGTTTACCGATGATGCCGTTCGCTGCGCGTGAAGACACCTTCATTCGAGCGCTTTGCAACCCGTTGTGGAACATGCGCAAGCTGATGTCACGCAGTGCCACATCCACGTTGTGTTGGTCTTTAATTGCCATCTGGAGTTCCTCCGCTGTTGTACAGGCATCCAGGCTCGAGCACACCACGGTCGTCGTAGGGGTTGTAATAAAATCGCTTACGGAATGGTTATCGGTTCTGAAATTAGTTTTGGAATCGAAATCGTTATCGATTCCAGAATTTGTTCCGGAATCAGGTTTCGGAATTGGTTCCGAAAAAGGGGATCAGCATCGAATAGTTCCGATTCTGAGCGGCAATGTTCTTATAAACCAATATTTTGAGATGAATTATGTTACTTTCGCGGTCCAGTTGCTTTAAGCGCGACCGGGTAGTACGAGCACTAAAACTCGACCTGTCCTGCCTTCTCGATGATTGGTTGGAAAAGAGAAAGGTAACGCAACGCACGCACGATCCTTTTGCCGGTTGTCCTGATGTTAAATTGCCTTCCAACTGCCAAGGTAGTTACAAGCGTTAGCGCTAACAGTTTACTTTATGGAAAAATTCTAGCAATTGGGCCTATAATACTTTCAGATAAAAAAACTCAAACACAATGAAACAGTCGAGTAGTTAAAGCTGTTGAACCAAAACAGATAAACTCGTCCCGAAGCGTGTGATAACTTACATACAATTTAATTTTTTGGTTTGCATTACAAATTTGCATACTTTTTGTCTGAATGAATGTGCTAAAACTGTGTTTTGCCTGCCAAAACATGTACAAAAATTTGGCCTTTGCTCATCTTTATCGTCACTAACAGACATTAATGTTATCGTGCTTTATTGTATAGAGTACATCGATATCATCGGACGAACATATGCGGCGGTGTGCGAAGCGTACACCCGATTGGATTGAGGGTCAATGCGACGGAGACAAAATACCTGCTTGCCGGAGGCTCTGAACGTGATAGAGCACGACTCGGAAGCAGAGTATTAGTTGACGGCGACGATCTCGAGGTAGTAGAGGAGTTTTGGTACCTTGGCACGATCGTAACTTCGGACAACAACGTAAGCAGCGAAATCCGAAGGCGCATTGTTCAGGGGAATCGTGCCTACTACGGACTCCACAAACTCCTGAGATCCAGAAGACTCCAACAACGCACGAAATGCGCCATATATCGCACACTGATACGGCCGGTAGTCCTCTACGGGCACGAGTCCATTTTTGAACGGCAGGTGCTAGGGACTATCTTTGGCGGTGTGTGCGAGCAGGGCGTGTGGAGAAGGAGAATGAACCACGAGCTAGCTGAGCTGTTTGACGATGCAGACATCCTGACGGTCGTCAAAGCCGGAAGGATACGCTGGTTGGGCCACGAGACAAACCCGCAGTCGATGCTCATCGCTGCCACAACGAAAGCATAAGCGGCGCCGATCCTCCTCTTGACATCTCACCGCCCGATGGCCCAACCGCATACACCGGAAACAGCGCTCTAGCTCTGCCGGCAGTCTCCTCTGCTCCAACAGGAGCACAGAGCACAGGCCCACCAGCAGGCGTTTACCGATGATGCCGTTCGCTGCGCGTGAAGACACCTTCATTCGAGCGCTTTGTAACCCGTTGTGGAACATGCGCAAGCTGATGTCACGCAGTGCCACATCCACGTTGTATTGATCTTTGATTGCCATCTGGAGTTCCTCCGCTGTCGTACAGGCATCCAGGCTCGAGCACACCACCTTGTGCGCCGCGTGATCGTCGGAAGGTACTCCGCCACCCACTTCTGCCAGAAGAGATCCGCGTACCGTTGAGAAGTTTTCCACGACCTTCTCAGGGCCGCAGCACTATCATCAAACTGCCCCGGTGGTTTGCTGCCGTTAGAACTTCCCAAGAGGAAATGATTTGGAGTCAGGGGTAGTGCTGTTTCGTCGTCTAGAGGGAGGTAAGTAAGAGGTCGTGAGTTAATTATCAATTCGATTTCAGTGAGTGTGGTTTGTAGTATTTCATCTGTCGGCAGTGTAACGCATAACGACCTCTTAGGTCATGCCTGCCATTTCTGGCTTACTAGACTTATTGTTACCGCATAGTTGGATAGTCAGTCCTCACTATGGGGGAACGGCCCAGATGAGACTTGAACCCCGGTCCTGCCGTGTCGGGGACCGGCGCCGCTGTCGCATCTACCACCGGGCCGCCC
>KZ063073.1:18146-44361 GCA_002091835.1 Anopheles maculatus
ATGCTCAACTTGCCAGCCAACACTCCTCCTGATCATCCGTCTAGACAGGAGACGGTTTTGGGGGCGAAACATGCTGTAAATGGGCAACGAACAGGTGGAACAAGTGAATGTTTGTTTGTTTTCTTCTCTGTTGTATATATTTAAGTAGCAAAGCGATGAAAATGTGAATTGCGTGTCGGTTGACAGACGAGACGGATAGAGACTTTATTTTTATCCTAACCTTAGAGCAAGTTTAGTTATCTTGATCACGGTTTTTTGTTTTGTTTAGTGTAGTTCCACTTGATTCACATCGTATTAGGTTTGCTGTTTCGAAAAGCAAAAGCGCCTGATTTGTTTTTATTTAAAGAAGACTTATAATGTTTGCTCCTCCTGTTTTTTTTGTTTTGTTTATAAGGTTAACGGAAACGTGTACGTGAAATGTGTCTACAAAATTTAATATTATATTTAAAGAATTATGTGACTGCCATAAAACCGACAACACGAACACTGGGTAAGAAGCAAGCTGCTTCTTGCTAGCAATAGGGAAGCGTAAAAAGTGTGCAATCGTAATGGGAGGAAAAACGGATAGCTAAATATCAATTACTAAAGGTGAAAAATCAAGTAAGAAGAGCGAATGAGACAAGGATGCAACAAAAACAAGAACGGGAAAGCAAATATCATACCACAATCGTAAAGACTTTTGCTACGGAAGATTTCAAAACCTCTACCACTCGTCGAAGATTAAAACTAATGAACCAATTCAACGAACAACGCAATTTTAAAACTACAAACAGGAAAAACACAGCAACTATGACCGAGATCGAGACAATCGTTAAATGGAATACAAAACATAACACAAAATCGAATAGTGATCCTTCCTAGACGGATGCGAGAACTAGCTCACTAATAGCAAATTTTGAGTTAAATGTTAATGTTTGTCATACTGCCATACCTCTTGGTGGGCGTTGATTGAAATTTGCTCAAAAGTACCACAACACACAACAAACAACTACTCACCTTGAGTTACTCCTCCCAAGAAGTACACCATACTTGTTTGTCGAAGAGTCGAAACTGTGAATGAGAATTATTGAAAAGAAAGAGAAGTAAGAAAAGTTTCATTATATATCTATATGAGCTAATCCGGCTTGTATGTGTGTGTGTTGTTTTTCTTTCTACACATGCAAACACGCACACCCTTATCGTGGAAGTCTATTAGGAGAAGGAATATTATACTGCTTTACCGCTCATCAATTACTTGGAAACCTTTCTGCTCGTCGTGGCTTTTCCTTTCAGCACGGGAAATGAAACGTTTGACAATGTATTGCGAAAACCTTTCCTGATTCTGTTTGTCCATTTACCGTCCCTCTCTTTCTTTGCTTTCTTTCTAGTACCTGCCCCTGGCTAGTGCCCTACCGTAGGTTGCGTAATGCATGAATTTTAAAAGGCACATTCAGAGAAATTCTATCATTTCTCCGTTCTTTTCTCGTTAAATATAGTTTGCTATGGGTAGTTTAATGTTTGCATTATCGATACAGAAACTGCACTCTTCCACAAAATTGAACTATGCTTGTTTTAATGAAACGAAGACGCTAAACAAAACAATCCTACACAAAACAATTCAATCCATTGCATGTTTTAAAACAAAAACTCATAAAATTAACTATTTGTTTGATTGGATTGGATTGCAAATTTTAAAATGAATACATTAAATTCTCTCTATTTGCGATATGCTCTGCTGGAAGAATATGTTTCAGTTTGTAGCGTTGTTCAAGAGGAGTGTAATAAGTACTAAACTATTCATTGTAAACGGCAAAAAACAATCTCGGATATGTTAATAGACCGGAGGAAGAGAAATTCGTTTCGGTTGTGTGGATAATAATTGTTTGTTTCACTGTTACTTCTCTGTAATTTGACGATATGTGTGTCACCATTAGGTTCAGGGTTGAAAAGCCTTTTTCCTACACTAACAAAAAATAAACGTACCTCATATCGTACCTCGACTGTTTCGGGGTGGGGGGGGGCCTTAGCATCGCAGAAGAAAATGGAATGATTTTTCGTTCATCTTACATCTTATTTCGTACCATTCGTCGAGTGGTAGAAGATAAAAGCTTGTTTCTGCTTTGATATGTGTTTTTTGACGTTAAATAAAACGTTTCCCTCTCTTTCACACACGCATTTTCTTTTGTTTTTTAAAACATACTTTCATGTTCTTTTCTTACTTCTCTTTCTTTTCAATAATTCTCATTCACAGTTTCGACTCTTCGACAAACAAGTGTGGTGTACTTCTTGGAAGGAGTAACTCAAGGTGAGTTGTAGTTGTTGTGTGTTGTGGTACTTTTGAGCAAATTTCAATCAACGCCCACCAAGAGGTATGGCAGTATGACAAACATTAACATTTAACTCAAAATTAGCTATTAGTGAGCTAGTTCTCGCATCCGTCTAGGAAGGATCACTATTCGATTTTGTGTTTTGTTTTGTATTCCATTTAACGATTGTCTCGATCTCGGTCTTAGTTGCTGTGTTTGTCCTGTTTGTAGTTTTAAAATTGCGTTGTTCGTTGAATTGGTTCATTAGTTTTAATCTTCGACGAGTGGTAGAGGTTTTGAAATCTTCCGTAGCAAAAGTCTTTACGATTGTGGTATGATATTTGCTTTCCCGTTCTTGTTTTTGTTGCATCCTTGTCTCATTCGCTCTTCTTACTTGATTTTTCACCTTTAGTAATTGATATTTAGCTATCCGTTTTTCCTCCCATTACGATTGCACACTTTTTACGCTTCCCTATTGCTAGCAAGAAGCAGCTTGCTTCTTACCCAGTGTTCGTGTTGTCGGTTTTATGGCAGTCACATAATTCTTTAAATATAATATTAAATTTTGTAGACACATTTCACGTACACGTTTCCGTTAACCTTATAAACAAAACAAAAAAAACAGGAGGAGCAAACATTATAAGTCTTCTTTAAATAAAAACAAATCAGGCGCTTTTGCTTTTCGAAACAGCAAACCCACTTAATACGATGTGAATCAAGTGTAACTACACTAAACAAAACAAAAAACCGTGATCAAGATAACTAAACTTGCTCTAAGGTTAGGATAAAAATAAAGTCTCTATCCGTCTCGTCTGTCAACCGACACGCAATTCACATTTTCATCGCTTTGCTACTTAAATATATACAACAGAGAAGAAAACAAACAAACATTCACTTGTTCCACCTGTTCGTTGCCCATTTACAGCATGTTTCGCCCCCAAAACCGTCTCCTGTCTAGACGGATGATCAGGAGGAGTGTTGGCTGGCAAGTTGAGCATCGGCAACGGCCATTTCTTTTGCTGTGGGCGTAACCGAACGGCGGCTGGATTTTGTTTTTGTCTAACACTTATAAAACATCACATTAATTTAAAAACTCAATTCTATGTTCTCTCTTTCGTCTGTTCTCTCGGGATTGTAGATCTTGGTTGGAATTGATTGGAAGGAAGCATACAGTGAGGAATGCGATTTGTTGGAACTGGTCCACTGCTCCTGCTGTGATAGTCCTGGTTAGACTTCGTGGTGCAAATCCTGAGATTAGCTTCCAAGATAGGTTCTCCCTATCTTTCGCACTTACTGCTCTGGTGGATTCATCTGCCGCACCAAGAGCTTCTTAGTTGACGATACCGAGTAGTGGCTCGCATTTGTCTCGTTGTGCTATACCACTCACAGCTTGCTGGCGTCATAATTCTGGAAGGACCACCGTTGCGCCTCAACAGCAGAGTTGCAGTCTTGCATGATCAGCTTATTCTTTGCCTCGTTGATCGCCAAACACCTGTCGGACGAACCGTGGCGCAGCAGGTGCGAATCGTCCGAATAGTTCCAGTACTGATTGCCCCGCGAACCATGGCACGGGTACAGGACAACGTCGTCACCGGCGTAATCGAGGCACGCTTCATCCCGTCGGATCTCTCCCGTTTTGCTCAGCATCCAGTACTAAAGTTGGTCAGGGAAGGTCGTGCGATGTCACGGACGGGATAATCGAGGAACAGGGGAAGAAGATTGCGAAGGAGAGGAGCGAAGGAGATTGAAAGGGGGGTTGAAGAAACAAATTACAAATATTATTATACAGCCTTTAAAGATTGGAAAATACACACTATTTCCTATAGCGTAACAATCGGAGCGGTTAAAGAAAATAGATTCAACACAGTGCAGAAAGAGAATTTCATTTTTCCGTTCACGTTCGGTGACGCTAACGTGTCCTTCCATTTGCAATAGTAACGCGCCAATGAAGAGATTCGTCAGTGTGTTACAAAACCCGGCGTATGATACTTTGTTCGCTTGACGGCTGTTGGTTGTTTGTTCTACCGGATGTGTTTTATGCGTTAAATGTTTTGTTTCTTTGCGTGTGTTGTGTTGTGTTAGTTCTCGTGTTTCCGAGTCGTAAGGGCTTCCCGATTAGTTTGTTTTCCACACACAAACGCACATCTAACCCGTTCGGAGGCTTACAGATACACGATGGTGGTTTACGTTACGTACACGGGAGAACATATGCTGGTCGGGTGGGCCCAACTTGCCCTGTAAGGGAAAGAGAGACGAAGGACAAAACACACGGGAAAGATGGGAAATAGAAAAACGGATTAGATGAAAGATGGATGTCCAGCTGAAGGTGTAAATTCAAAACCAAAGGGTGCGGTGCTGTCATGAACCCGACCGACGAAACCGACCGCACTTATCCACCGTGATACCGGATGGAAAACACATAAAAACGAGGACAAAATGATGATTTACGATGACCATTTACACCGAGATGAGATGTGGCAATCGATTGCGTTCCTTGAGGTGTATGGAAGAAATACGCGCCTGAAGGTATGCTATATGTGTAGCATGACTGAATTGCTGATATTTTCTGACAAACCAGCTCCTTGGAATGCTGCGTGAGTGTGTGTGTGTGTGCAATAATGATGTGTTTTAATGGAAATGGAACAAGAAAAAACATTCACACATGGCGACACAAATGAAATTCTCTCCTGTTGGGTGAAACTATTTTCAGTACACTCTCTCCTTCTTTTTTTGTTGTTGTAGAAGCATTTCTTTTTTCGCTGTTGCTGTGTCTGCTGTTGTTAAACTACTTCCACGGAACGAATATAAATACAAAACAGGGAAGGAAAAAGAGTAACAACAACCATACCGCGATAGGTAATACCTAGAAAACAGGGGGGGAGTTTTAAACTTGAAACAAAAGCAAAAGATAGGGAAACGATCAACAACAGCGGGCGACAAAAACAATCTATTTACAGAGGAAAGCCTCCCGAGGGCTTTTTTTTACCAATCATCACCACAAACGTTTGCTCTTCACTTCATTTAAAACAAAAATACCTTCCATCGCGTAGCGTCACTGTGCCGGGAAAATGTCTATCATTTCGAGTACGAAACTGTAATACTAAAACATTTAAAGAAATTGTGTAAAGAAATCATATTTGAGCCAAAAGGGGTGATCAAAACGCGCAAGGACATGCATTTTTCTGTTGTTGTATCCAGTTCTGTATAAATTTGGTCCATGTCAAGGAGTAGTAGCTAGTAGAAAAGGTAAACTGTCCAACACTTTACTTTCGCTTTCGTACGAAAACTAACGTCCAAAAACCGTGTCCTGCTAGTCGTGGTTGTTTAATATGTTTTTAGTCACGTTTAATGCTTTTTCGATCGTTTGACACAAGAAACGTTTCGTAATTTTGGAGTGTTTTTCATCGTTTCAATGACACATTCCGTGGTGTGCTTCGGTAATGGATCATCGTATGAAGTTCGTGATGGATTGATACGCTCTACGGTTTGTGATTTATTATTTTCGGTGAACATTACGGTGAAGGCTACTTATATAGTTGTGAAACAAAGTCTCAAGAATATGAACGAGATTTGTCGTATTTTCTTTTCGGTGAGAAATGCTTTTGATTTCAGTTTTGTTTTGTAATAATAGTGGTGATGTTGGCACTATACTACGATGGGTATATTATGCATATTATGAGCGATAGAAATATTAAAGCTTTTCTTAGTAAGAAACTATCAATTAAATAGAAGTTAGTATTGTTTGCATAATTTAATAATTGAAGCGAAAATAACAATATTTAAAGAGTAAGCAGAGCGAATTAGTATTGCCGCATCACCGCATGTACTTTATGTTTTCACTAATGTAAAGAAGCATTAATTCATGAGCCAATATTATGAGCGAAAAAAACGCTTTTTCCCAATCTCTTATGAATATGATTGATGTATGTGTTCTGTTAGTCTCTTTGTTGTGTGTGTAGATGTTTATGAACGATTAATTTGGGGCCAATGTGTCCTTAATGTCCATGCTAATGCTAGTCGATGTAGTTAAGAGTGCGTACTTTTTTTATTGAATGATCCATTACCAGTCCAAGAAGGTTACCCCATATCAGTCCTTCAGTCCAAATTTTAGTCCAAACAAATGTGTATTGACCAATAGAAAAGCCAAAACAAAAACAATCTTCTCTTGCTCTGCCGTCCAAGTGTGGTGTATGCGTGTACGTAATGTATGTGTGTAGTTGTGGGTGTGTGTTGTTTTGGGGTTGCGTTTTTTTTTTTGGTGTACAGTACCTGGTTACCGCCGGCCTGATGGCAGGGCCAGACGCCCAACGGCGAATGCATGTCCTCGGGTTTTGCCGCCGAATCGATACACAGATTAGACCACAGGTTCCGAATCTGCACGGTATGGTAGTATGTGGGGCAGAGTATTAAGTGAACACAAAGATACACAGAAAGTGCGTTGGGAAAGACAAATCGTGCGTTGAAAATCGATTGGGACATTCGAACGAGTACACAGTAACAAACAGAAACACAGTTGACGCGAATGAAGGATAAAAAAGAAGAAAGAAAGAAAAGAAAACGATACATTAAATCGGGAATTAACAACAAGAAACGTTCAACGGTTTGTCGTTTTTAGAAAATAAAAAGACTTCAACGATCGCACAAGCGAGAAACTGCAAAAGAGGTTGAAATTAATGAAGAGTTCCGGAGCGGTGGTGGTGATGATTGGTAGAGGCCTGGGTTTCCTTGCTTCTGTTACGCATCTGGCATATGGTACTAGACGGGATATGTGAAATGGGTTATTTACTTGATTGCCACCCTGATTGTGGCACGGATAGAGTCCGACCGGTTTCCGCAGGTTCCGCTTGCCGCCAGGCGCATCCAGACAGGTTCGATTACCGTAACCCATGTTTCTTACCTAGATTGTTTTATATAATTCATATATTATTTATGCTTTACACTTCAACTACGAAGGTGTCTATTGCTTATAAATGCTGAATTAAAGATAACTTAATGTGACTTTGCAATAGACACCATCGTTGAAGATTAACTGGGATAATGATTAATCAGTTTAGACTTTTTTTTTTGGATATCCCCCATCAAAACGATAAGGGCGACAAATTGTCCTACTCGCATTATAAGCAAACGAATCTTTACCTCTCCCGAAGCAACAGCATCTCCAGGCACGAACAGTTCCGGATAGATGTTATCCAAGTACCACCGGAACGATTTACAGCCAAGCTCTTCACGCAGCTTCTTGCGTGAGCTCACATCTCCATAGTCACCCTTATCGTTACCAATACGCTGGTAGTAGTACTGTGCGTACTCATCCATCCACACCTCGGCTAGTCGGACCGAGTTACGCTTGATCACATTCACTCCCGTTCGCCACTGGGAAGGGGGGAAGTAAACAAATTAAGACGACGCCTTATTTAAACTGACAGCTTTCATCTACCTTGTACGGTGAACGTTTCCGGAAGATGTGACCAACGTGTGAGCACGGAACAATCTCCAGCGAGCCACCGCACATCCACGTCTTGAAGGAGAGTTCCAAATTTTCGCCACCCCAGATATCGAACCCGGAATCGTACGTGCCGAGCCGTTCGAAGAAGACGCGATCGATGGCAAACAAACCGCCGGCCATCGTTGGTGACCAGACGGGTTCTGCTGGGCTCTAAAAAGAAGAAAATCATAGCAGTATTAGTACAGTTGTTTTCATGATGTCTACACGCGAAACTTGAACCTTATGTTTGCGCTTTTCACGCTCCGGTACGGCGTGCCAGTTGAACTGCAGGTTCCAATCGAACCCTCCCACATTAACACCACCCGAATCGCGATAATGGTACTCCATCGTGTTGTCGTCGATGACATCGATCACAGGGCAGACCACAGTCGTTGAGTTGCGTGCGATACGATCAAGCAACGGCTCCAGCCATCCTGTAAGTTAGTAATGGAAACCATTAGCATTAAGCACTCCTGCACCTTATTCTTGTTCCTTCGCTACTCACCGACAGTACATTCGCAGTGAGAATCGAGATACGTTAGTACTGGAGCTGTTGCATGACGCGCACCGAGCAGACGGGCACGAATGAGTCCCTCCCGTTTGGCTGCACGAACGACCTTCACCTTCGGGTACGCAAGGAAGTAATCCTCCAGTTGCTTCTGTGTGTGAGCTGTAACAAAATTAATTCTCATTAGTCACAGTTCGCAAAGCAAACGGAACAGAGAGCAACACTTACGCATATCGGAGAAATCGTCCACAAGTATCACTTCCTTCACGAGATGATCCGGTGAACGATCGAGCACGGAATGGACGGTACGCAGCAACACTGACCACGCCTCATTGTGGAAGCAAATAATGACGGATGTCGGTGGAAGGTCTTGCATGTATCGATCCGTATCTTTACACCACGCGTCGCGAGGATCGGGCAGCGTTCGTCGAATGGAGATCATGTCCGCCACGTACTGGTTGAAGGCGTTCTTGGCCCATCCTTCATCGACTAGCTTTTTCACTTCGGGTGTTAGCTCTTTCGGAAGGATGACCGGTTTCCCTAGCTCTCCCGGTCCATCACTCGGTGGTGCTATAACACCAGGCAATTGAAGACCTAAAAATGAACGGAGAAGTTAAATTAATCATGTTTGTAGGAAATCAGCCTATATGTAGGCAATTTGCAACACACAAACTGGTATACGATACTCACCACCGGCGTGTTCTTGCACTCGGCTTGGCTTTGATGGTGTGTCTTTTACAGTCTTCACTACCGGCGGTTCATCCAGGTCTGGGTCAACATCACCGACACCCGCGTCCCCTTCGTCACCATCCTCCAGGCGATTATTATCGACGAAATTAACATTCGGCGCTTGAACCTCCGGCACTACCGGATCCTGTCGATCAGCGTCTAGCCGAGCGTTTTCGATGAATTGATTGAACTTATTTCGGATTCCTTCCAGTGGTAACCGACGGGGCGTTTCGTACTCGATCGCTCCTCCACCACTGGCAGCACCACTTCCGCTACCACTCGGGCCCGTCCGGCTTCCATCGTCCGAGTAGAGTACAAACACAGCCATAAACCACACTACACCGCACAGGGCAGCGAGCTTTAGGAAGGATGATCTCCGTCTACCAAGAAGTGCCATTTTGATGAAGATTGAGATGTATCGGTAGGAGTTGTTGCTTACTGCCGCTAAACCGCCTTCTGCTGGCGATGACTTAAGGATGACTTTTCTTTAACTTCAGACTTCACAAAGCTAGTGATCGAGTGTTACGTTTTTAACAACGTACGATCACCTGTACACATCTCCGTTCTGTGTACACGGTACAGACCCTCGTGTCCGTCACGGGTGAAATGTGTCGGTGGATTTTATTCACCGTAAATGATGCCGACTTTTCGACAAGTCTTCGGCGGCATAAAATTAGCAGCACTGTGCCACCATACGCTGTGTTTCTCCTAAGCCCGATTGATGATGCATCTGTTACCGTGATGTGTTTTATGTGTTGTTTGATATGTGTTGCAATTTCTGTAGAAAGAAAGGAAAGGAAAAACGGTTTAGAGTCAATGAAATGTGCATTAAATGATTCACAATTAGAGTTCACGCTGTTTGATTTGATAAATTCAATCAAATGCCCGGGGCAGAGAGATTTGTGTGCAGTTTTTTTGTTTGTTGTTTTTGTTCGCCTTGCAGCTACAGACACACACACACGAAAAGATTGGTACATCGTTTGGAGATTTTACGCCTCAACGCGCACATCGCTTTTATGTGTTCGCAAAGGCCCGGATGGCATCACCGGACTTCGGCCGGAGACGGTGAGCTTTTTTCATGCTTCGACTGGCGTGCATTCCACAGGCCGATGGAGGGCGCATGTATCGAGTGGCGGTTAAGGTGGTAGGAACAAGCGTCTAGCGAAAGTATAGACTCTTGAGAAGATGGGTCTGATGCGGAGATGAAGAAGCAAGCGTGTGGGAAGAAGCCCACACCGGTCATCGTTGCATAGTTTGTGGTTTGTTGTTGGGAAGGCATAAAACAATAGATCGTATCTCCCAGGGAGAAGTAGACGATTGCGCAATGACATCTTATCCGAGGGAGAGAGAGAGAGAAAGAGGTGGAGACATAAAAACACGGAATTGAAGTAGTTTGCAGTAGTATGCAAGGGATTAAGTTTGCCGAAGGAAAGGCTCAAGCACAACCGTATAAGAACTAAGGTCAGGTTAAGTTGAGGTTGAGTAAATTTTGTAAAAATTATCTGATAATTCTGCAAGATGGACAATTTCCCTCTGCCAGCAATGTGCGATTGTCTATGACTCAGAGACATGGATGACTTCGTCTAGAAGTTTTGTATAACAATACTGATCCAGGACCATGATCTTCATACGGACAGATGACCAATTCCTCCTTTTACTTAGAACGATAAGCTAAGGGTTTTCATTAGAATATACTCCATGTCTTGCTACTTCTTCACTCTGAGACAGAGCTTAAAGAGTGCGATCCATTCCTCAAACAGTAAAAGGTGATGATAAGTTGGGTAAATTGCTTGGATAAATTATCAACAACTAAATTACTCTATTGAGAGTTTATGTATTGGAATCTAAAGCTCAATTGTAGAATTCGCTTCCAACAACTTCATCCCTTTGTGGTGCAATTCATCATCTCCCTTTGTAATCGGGTAGCGAAACAAGCACCAAATTGCATAATTGGCACCCTTCGGGAATGGTGCAGACACGGCGAAAACCCACGCCACAATAATCATAATCATCCGGTTGCGTTATCGACAGACAGAAATGGCATAGCCCGGGCGTTAAAACCGTGCACCTCCGGGGCGCCCCGTCTCGTTAGAAGAGGAGGTATCCGCAAATTGATACCTTCCTTCTGTGAACCAGTGAAGAAATTGATATGTTTTTTTTTTCTCCACAGCATACAGGAGAACGTCTGTTTTATGGTGCACCGCTTTTAGCATCTAATTTATTGTGCCAACTGTTTAAAATGAAATAAATATGCTCATCAGATTCGCCAGCACTCAGCGGATTGAGTTTCTCGAGATAAAATACACCTGTACGCGTGAAGGATCCCGATGATGCAATCTGTGTGTCACATAATATGATTGAGCGTTGCGAGAAAACAATACGAATGAGAACCTCATCATCTCGCATGGGTGCGATGCACACGCTCTCACACATCGATTGCAAGACACTCCTCGCATAATATGTACACGCAAACTAAAGAGACCCAAGAGCATCGCACCATACGCGGACGGAGAAAGTCAAAGGTTACATAGCGCGAAACAAGCTCAAGAACCAACGCGGGAAGACGACAACCGCCCGAGCTCCAACATCCCGAAAATAAAAAGGAAAACAGCGAAAAAACAATGATCGGTATAATTATGCGTTGAGATTGAAAGTTATCGCTGATGGGAATTTATTTGACGGCGCTGGGAACACGACCCCAAAACCCGGGAAGATGTCGTGCGGAATCATAAATTTTCGTTTTCCGCCACAGTTTGATATCTTTTCTGTTTTCTGGCTTTTATTTTATATTTCGGTTGGTTTGCCGCGAGTTGATTTTCGTTGTTGTTTTTTTTTTTGTCGGACGCCGGTAATTGAACCTCAAATTGCCCTCTCGTATAGGTTATGATGGACCATTTTGTATGGCAAAGAAAGCGAGAGGACACACGTATACGAAAGCAAACAATGAATGAATGAATGGCACCAGCCGAAAACAATCCGTTTCGTTTTGGGTTTATGTTTGGTGCTTCTGGTTTCGTTTCCTCCCCGAAGCCTCGTATTGTTTGGCGTACAGTTTTGTTGTGCAATTTATTTAATCCCTCAATTTTCTTTCCTTACGCTGTGCTGTTTGCTTGTTTTGTTTACCCGTTGTTCCTCTCACTGTCATTTTGTGTCCGGCGGCTATCCACTGCAGATCGGAGCTATAGCTGTATTAATATTGATTGACGGATTGCGCTATTGCCCATCGCTCATTATTCAAATGCAAATAGTGGGACACCGCGTATCATTTGCTCGTGATCACCAAACTGTTAATCACCGAGGGACAGCAGAAAAATTTTGTGGGTTGCAGTTTACTGGAGCTCAATTTTTAACCACCAAACAAAGTGACGTCCTCTAAGGGATCGAAACCGTGCAGCATCAATTTCATCGAGGGACAGCAGCACCGAGCTCGAGGTTCTCTCAAATTAGCCCCTTGAGTTCATCGATTTGGAGCTCGATTTGAGGTTTTTTGGGGGGTCGAAAAAAAAGCAA
Organism: Anopheles maculatus; assembly: GCA_002091835.1. NCBI lineage: Eukaryota > Metazoa > Arthropoda > Insecta > Diptera > Culicidae > Anopheles > Anopheles maculatus. The sequence continues at coordinate 30,661 of KZ063073.1, forward strand.
CCCCGAAAAGGTGCGTATTTGCATTATAGCTTCTCCACTGTAAGGGTGATTGCTCCAAATCGCCCAACCGAAAGGACAAGGTCATGGGAAAAACGGCTTAGCGGGCATGAGCAGCGTATTAAACCCTCCATTACTGCGTTGCCCTGTTTGGATCATTGTGCAGAGCATTTATCATAAGGTGTTCGGTGTGGGCTTTTTGTTCGAAGTTCACTCCAAAATTAGGCACCGGCCAATGTGTGCCTCATCGATGAACCTTGGTATTATTTGATGTTGTGGTGCAAGTTTGAAACGAGTGTGAATTAATACCACTTCAATGACGAATTATTTATTTTGGTTGCAAATATTGTTGTATGCGCTAGTTTTGCTATGACCTTACTTCGTACGATTAGCCTAAAAGTATGCAATGTGCTATAAAACATCTAGATTTGACACTGTTGAACGTTTGAATAGTATTTGAACAAGGTTTGTACTAGAGCGTTCCAAAGTTTGTACATTCTCCACAACTTCCTCATGACTTTTCGTGATTTTTCTTCCAATTCTATCGCATACATTAAATATAGCTCCAAATTAACGTACCTCCTATAATTAGCACCTTTACCAGCGGTTGCACAACCAAAAGAAGCCATCCTCTTTCGCATCAAGAAAGAAGGAAAACGATGTGAATAATACTTTCGATAAATATATCCCTCACTTTGCTTTTGAGGCTTCCGTCAACGTTACAGCGACCAATAACATTGTCAATTACCTTTCGTAAAGCCTCCCGTCTTAAACCACGCAATAAACATCATAATACCCCGGGGTGGCATCGGCGAACAAAAAAAAAAAGGTCTCCATTTTGATCGTGAGAGACACACCACCAGCGAAAGGTATCGGAGATTGTTTCGCTTATCAAACATAACCGAGCGACACCACATAAAAGATGATCCCGATGACAGCTCATTTACGCCACCGAGACGCGATCGCGTAATCAAACCGCTTACCGATGCGCGCCCATCATACCCCAAAGCCCCCAACAGTGATTGTGTGCGGCTCGAGACGAATCGGGGAAAAATGCGGAAGAAAACACGACATTTCGCACGGCCTCCTGCTGCTGCTTCTATTGCCTGACGATCATTTTGTCTACTTATTTTAACACGGGTGTTGATGTCATTAATTATGGTGATCGTCTTTTCATGGCTGCTTCTTTTTGTTGTTGTTCGGGACCATCATCTCATACCGTACCAAGAAGCGCATTTTGCATTTTGTGGCTCATAACGCGCGGCTGGCCGCTGAAATGAGGCTCATTAAAGCGAATCATTTTTCGGCAAAACGCCAATCTTCTAATTTACGATTCAACAAAGGCAACAAGAAGCAGAAAGAAAGACTTCAAAAGCAATCGCGTCTTCTCCACAATGCGCACCTCTCCAATCGTACGCTTAATTGATTTTGATTCCGAATGATTTCTGTTCGATCTGGTCGAGTCTGCCGGTGGCTCTGTCTCTGACTCAATCGACCGTGAAAGACGATTTTTTCTTTTCCGGAAAACACCGCCAGGTGACTTTGGCCTTTTTTTCCCACACTTTTCGATTGCATTATAACGAGCCGACGTCGTCTTGTCGCACCGTCGTCGTAGTTTGGCCGTAACGAGGGAAACAATATTATGGAGAACTTTCCTTTTCAATTCTTCAACCGTCGGCTGGACCCTTTCTTCTTCAAGTGGAGAAGAAAAAACGGTTAGTTATGGTTTGCTCAAAGAGAAGAAAATGTAGCTCAAATGACATTTAATTCATTGCATACACGGTGGCGCGTGCAGTATGTGGAACGCGATTGGAAAGATCATTGAAATTCGCAGCTTTTGTTGCGAACAGCTCCAACTCCACCGTTAACTACACATTAATGCACACCGCATCAGATCGGATGTGTGGCACGAAGGTGTGGTAAAGGAGTGTGAAGGGTAAGCGAGGATTGTTGGAGTGTTTACATCCTCAAGGGAAAGTGATTTATGTGACAGTTTGTGCACAGAAAAATTCACCGCCAGCACCCGGACCTAGATTTATCCGGGTTTTGTGTTCGATTGGAATGATCGATTCGTGGCACGTCGCCAAACGTCAAAGAATCTTTTTTTTCGCCCAGTTGTTCCCCTACTGGGACACGGGATCGGAAAACTTTCTTCGGGTTTGGGGTCACATGCGAAAAAAGGGAAATTTAAGAGAGAAATGCCATGCGAATAGAAATTGTATGCGGTAGTATTGCATCAATTATTTGTCAAATTATTGCAGTTTCGTAGACGCTTTCTTCGTGAAAGGTCAAGTAAGGTATGCATTACAAAATGTTGAAGTTAGTACTGATACTGATACCTTTGAGAGGAATTGTGGTAAGTGAAAACTAAGATATGACGATGGCGCTAATGTCTTGGTTGACTGACTTTCAATGACTTCTTCGAGATAATGTGGCGGGTCTTGACCTAGGCAGGAATTCCAAATTGTATTTCATGTGGACATCCAACAACTTCCATCGTGGCCCTTTTACATCTCAGAAAGAACATCACAGACGAGAACCTAAGAAGATTTTGACTGTGCGATATAGATAGGTGGGGCAGCCCGGTGGTATATACGATAACGGCGCCGGTCTTCACACGGTAGGACCGGGATTCGAATCCCGGCGGACCGCCTCCCCGTACATAGGACTGACTATCCAGCTACGGGTAAAAACTAAGTCACAGAGAGCTAGCAATAGCAGACCAAGACCTCACGAGGTTGTAGTGTAGTGCCAAGAAAGAAGAAGAGATAAGTTTTTGAACTAGTTCTTCGTCATCCGTTGATAACTATAAGTATCAGACTTCTAACGTCAAATTGATCTTTACATCCTGGATAATCGTCAGGATGTATTGACTTTCGGAAGGATCTTTCCATATTATTATCCAAAACCTTGCAACGAACAGTATGAACGGTTGTACAGACTCTTGAGCCTAATGTGCGAAATTATGTAGCCACCAGATTTTCAGGATTTCTCATCAAATTTTAATGTCTGACAACTTGATTTTTGAGGCTTACGATGTTGATATACCAACAACAAAAAACAGTCATTGAAGCTTTGCTAAAAATAGGCTTTATGTCAGATCTCCTTTCCAACATCACCACATTAAACGCTTGCCAAAGGGTAATAAATCTCCCCCAACTTCACACAGAAACACCAAAATTCACCCCCTTCACTTTGTATCGCATGTGTTAGTAAAAGTAAACGCAACTACTATTTCTTCCCGGTTCATCCAAACCAAACGTGAATCTGTTGTGATGCCAATTTATTCGATCGCAACATCCGGATTTTCGGCCTCCAATCGTGCACCCCGATTACATTCGGATTCCCTCGGTACATGCTCGGTACTCCTACAGTCCAGTTGCACGCATTCCGTGTTTGAAAGGTGTAAAGATTTGTTGAACTTCGCTTACCACGCTTCATCTGTTGCGTGTCGGCGTCCATGAGCTCATCGCTCTCTTGCATGCGCCATTGTACGCCGATAGCCATCACCGATTGAAAGGGGATGTCATACGGATTTATGTCCATTTCTGCCGTCCTCTCCCGTTGCTTTCCGGCTGCTCGGTGTTCATGTTTTATTATGAATTTTGTTTGACTGAACCACCACATTCGATGTGGTGGCGTTAGCAGGGTAAAAAGTAAAAGTACCATCCAATCCAACAATCCATCCCACGAGCAGCTCATCCAACTCTCCAGGGGCGTATGGGGATTCGCAGTGGGCATCAAGCCGAAAGGAAGGAAGGAAGATGCGCCACCGAAACGAAACCGAACGGTCATTATAGCGCCCGTTTAACTGCTTCGAGGTAGCCGAGAAGCGCTTCTCCATTTCGGCAGAGAAAGTTTACCATCCCAGACCGTTTAAACCGTGCGCCCAAGAGCGTTACCGAACGCATCTTCCCACCAGGAGATGCCGATTAATTAGATAGTTTTTCGAGACGCTCTTTTTGTTGGCCGCTTACTAAATCGAACACCTTCGATTCTGTTTTTTTATGGGAAGCTTCGATTTGGCTAAGCTTTTGTGGTATGCGAAATCAAATTAGCAAGCGCAGGGATTAAATCACCCACTCGAATTAACATATGGGAAGCATATCGCACAGCGCCATAACTGGCTGACGCCACTTTGAAGTTTAACCCAAGGCGGATAAAGGAAGGATGTCTTAAGCAGCTGGAATATTTGGCAACTTTCACACAACATTCCTTTGTGTTCCGTCCGTTCAGTGGGGGAGAAGTCTTTTAGCTACATTGCTATACTTTTTTTTTTTGGGCGAGATTGTGCTCAGGACACAAGACTAATCATCACTTCGCTAAATTAACTTCACCCTCCGACGTCGGTGCTTGTGGGTTGCGGTGCAAAAGAAGCTCAATAAAAAAACGCTCGTCCAAATCTTGCAATTTTGAGACAACTTTTTTGTTTTCTCGCGTCTGTGTCTATTACCTGACATAAATTTGCATGCACAAATAAATCCTCGTCGGTTACGTAAATCAGACCAAAGTGTGAGAGCGAGAGAGAGAGTGTGTGTGAGGATGAGATGTCTTTCACCCCACATAATTAGTCGTGTTGGTGGTGGTGTCCTGCGCAAACCAGCTTCCTTTTTGGCGTTAAAAACTTTCCCAATTTCCCAGCATCTTCATCTATCTTGTTTTGCAATCATTGGTGATTTATTACAACCACTAAGAACGGACAGCAATCATTTTTCTTCACTGTCCTTTTGGGGTTTTTTCCTTTGAAAGGAACAGTTTAATTTGCCCGTATCACCAAAGCACCAAAGACCGGCCATTAAACTCACCGGGAAGTACGGCTAAAGCGGACTAAACAAAAAAAAACACCAACACAGGACGCACGTTTCTGGGGCCAAATTTTCCAACGACACTTTGACACTTAACGATTGCTCTGCGGTGGTTTGATTTAAATTACTGGCTGGTGTTGTTTAAACGTATCTTTCGCTCCCCGTACCACCGTCAGGGACTGCCCAAAAAAAAAAACGATATGGTTGTGGCGATATGCTAATTAATGTGAGCACGCAACAGCAGGTTTTCAGTTTAGCTTGTATTTTTTGCTTCACTTGCAGGGCCCGCTATGTTTTCCCCGCCCCAAATTGAGTTGTAGGATTTCCACGTTTTTCACGTGGAACTCATAGAAGTGGCTGGCTCTCGCTTCTTGCGTGGCTCCGTGAGCTGTTTTTTGTTGTGTTGCTTTCTGACATATCATTCAACGTTTATTACGTCGTATGATGAAGATTGAAGGCTTCTGACAGTTTAATTGAAAATAAAAAAATGATTCTTTGATGTTTAATTGCTAATAATAAAACACATTAGGCCGACTGTTTAAAAAAGCAGAGTTTTTTTTTTACAAATCTTTTGGTTTTTTGAGTTGGAAAAACTGATGAGATTCTGATCCTGAACTTTCGAAGAGTGAAAAAAGTCAAGGAAGTCAGAATCCGCAGGTCAAGATCTCTCGGGATTGTTGTAGTTCCAAAGAAGATGAAATCATGTGTACGAAGTCTCCTACGAAGAAACCTGCTCCTGCTGTGTCTGAAGTCGCTTTCACTAAGTCACTGGGTCTGTCAAGTTTAAGGACTTCAATCAAGTCAAAAATCAACGTTTAATGAGACATAGCATTCCTAATTTTACCCAAAAAGATCATTCCTACTTGTCATTATCTCCTTCAATAGCAAGATTGACGTGATGGAACATGACCTCCTCCAAAACACCCCTAAATATCACCTAAACGTCTAATCCGTAGACCACAAAAACGCTTTAAAGGTTAAACCCTTCCGGACCATACCACGACGCAAAGGTTAAACCACAATCCAAAAGCCTCCACACGATCGAAGTGAAAAGATCTCCCGGCAACAACTTTTCACCCATTTTAATCGGCCAGGATCTGGACAAAACCACCACAGTCATGGCCTCTCATCACTTGTCGATTACACCGCAAGATACATTGCTGCACCGGTGGGTCCACCTCCATCTACAAAAATGCACCGATGCAAACACACATAATTGCCAAGTCACGGCATCTTGAGCGCGAGCGAGCTTTTGAACGGCGACCTGTAACTGTTACAAAGGTGTAAAGCGACGAAACGTGGAATGTGTTTAACAAACCGCCGCACTCACGCTCATAGAGAGAAGCCTTGACTTGAAGAAACAATAACAAACGGTTCATCTTCAAGGGAGCTTCCCATAAGTTTATGTGGACCAGTGTGGACCCCAGCAGTGGCTCATCCACAGCCGCTATGCTGCAGATGGCATAGCGTGACACAACAGCCAACAACTACTGAAGGTCTTAATCTTTGCTCATTGATTAGTTTTCAGGTTTTTGGGCAAAAACAAACGGCGGGCGCAGGGTTTTTGCTTTGGCGCGAAAATTTAATAGTCTCGTCCCGTGTCTACCACCGCGTACTCTCTATCTCTCGGAGTCTCAAAGTTTTGATGTACCGCCTGGAGCATCACATGCACAAGATGAATGGCTCGCGATTTGATTCGCTTTCGTGACATCACCACAGGGGCATCAGAGCCCTTAGGTCTTCGTGCAATCAACGCTCAAGATCGTGGTAGTCTCACAAAGCTACCCGGAATGGTGGTAGACACCATCGATATGGGCACAGCATCCCATCGATCTTGTCCGCTAGCTGCAAAGCTGTGGAGCGAATTCTACCCCAATTGATTGTTTGCTGTGGCGCAAAATTCTTCCCCCATGCGAGGAGTGCCTCCGGAGTTATAATTTGGAATCCGTATTGAAAGGTCACTTCTGTCAGCCATTTTTCTTCTTTTGTGCAGAATATTCAATTTTGATGCCAGATGTAGAAATCGTTCGTTCAATGCTGTCATGATTTATAAACCCTCCCAGAGGAACCCGGTGCAGCAACTGACGACTTTGTGCTGGCATCATTTAAATTGCTGTACCAACCCCGCTTATTAGAAAATGCCGGAGTGTTAAATGTCACATTCCACAACTTCAAAACCCGCTCGAAATTAGAGTACTCATCGTATAAACATCGTGCGCAACCCTGTTACAGTGAAAGCGGATGACAATTAGCACAAGGTTGAAAGGTTTCTACAGCACATGTACCAAAGTTTTCTTATGCCGGGGTGTGGGGATGTCCCTCAGGTCCTCACCGCTCAGCTCAGCTGACATCAGGTTGAAGAGGAAACCGTCTAGAAAGTGGCTACCGGAATGGAAAAAACCGGAATCAAACACTCGCACACACGCACTGTCCGATATTGACAGTTTCCTCCGTAATTAAGATGATTGGTCGATAACAACACTCCGAACGCATCCGATTTCCCAAACCCCCGCTAAGGGATTGCATGTACTTGCTCGATTGCTCCGGTGTGGTGCATTTTAATTAAGCCATAGTTAATCCACACATGCGTACATGGGGAGCGTGTGTTTGTTTTCCTTCCCAATGGCTCTCAAACACTAAAGCGGGAGGGTAAAATGGTTCCGGTCAACGGGATTCGACCCCCGATGGCTGGCCCCGAGTAGCTTGGCGAGAGCAAAAGGGTTCGAGAGATTGAAATGTGGCAAAAATAAAATAAAACGGTCACCATAACTAGACCGGAACTAACGGAAGTGTGTGCGACGGTGGCGCGACTGACGAGGGATGGTGGCTTTAGGGGTGCGGGGTGCGCTTTTCACACATGTGGCAAGCGATTGGGGTCGATCCGAGCGATAAAAAATGGGAAAACGAAGTATTAACCTTTAGTTATCACCCAACAAATAGGATTTATATTGTGTTTCATTCTCTGTTTCTATTTTACCTTATATTCTATTCATATTAGATTCCTTTTTTTAACGTTTTTCTATACTTTTCTATATTTCGTTGTTTCTTTTGAAGTTTTTACTTAATGTGTATGTTTTGCTTTGCTTAACTTAGTTTTTACACATTACTTAATCGATTTATATGATAAACACTTGAGAAAGATCATTAGTCATACACAAATCGTTTACAAAACATTTCCTTCATGAGTAGATCGTATTGAATCGGTTTTAGTTTATTTTTATCTCTTATATTTTCATCTCTTTTTTCATTATCCAATGTGCTTTTTGTTTTTTTTGACTGTTTTTGATATTTTTATTATGTTTTTCGCTACATACGTACTCTTCTTACGTCTTACGTACTGTTATTATGTTGTTATTAGTTTATGGTTGTTTACAAATACCCTAACTAGGTCAAAAACAACTAGTATGCAAAATTATTGTTTATTGTCACATAAAAACGGGGCTAGATGTCAAGATTAAATGGTGTGTAATCGCTTTGAAAATGCTTTGAAGGTTATGTGGTAGCATAAATTGCCCCCTCTCCCTTCGTTTCACCCTTCTCCGTTGCATCATCTAACCGACATTGCCCTTTTGAATGCATAATAAGACGTTAAAGTATTATAATTAAACATTAAACGACAAAAAAACAAAAACCAGACCAGACAATAGACCACTCAATCTTGATGCCCGAAATGTAAATCATCTAACCTGGTGGAGGAAAAACAAAATCGCCATAAAACCCCCCACAACGACGCGTTAAACATACTCATCCGGATGCATTTTTCAACAAACCATGACCGAAACACCGAATTGCGAAACCAAAAAAGGTTTCAATCCCTCACTGCTCGCTGCTATAAACGTCCTTGGACGACAACCCACCCCAGGCCCGTATCAGAGATCGGATAGGGTAATACATTTAAATTTGTAATACATTAAGCTGAACCGAATCGCAATCTGCACGCACAGGCGCGGATTAAAACGAGTAAAATAATTAGCAAACAATGACGACAACACGAGCGGATGGAACATTTCTGTAGTGTTCACCATGTGGGTTGACGAATGCGCGCAATGGTAACCTTCGAATCGAATGTGCGCCGGTTGAAACCTGTACGATTCGGTCGCTTGTTTTACGATGCTTTAATTCCGGCTCGTTTGCTGGGCTGTCACGGTGCAACTGAAAACAGAAACCTTGAAACTGTAGCCGAAACGTGGCAGTGTACTAAGCGCTAGCTAGCTAGTGAGCGCTGGTAACATAAAATTATGCACCCTTCTGGTTTGACAGAGTGATGATCGGCCGATTGGCAATGCTCACACACACACACGCACAGTTTTTGCGCAACTTCCGCCGGGCAAGTAGTTGCGTTCGATTTCACCCATAACAAAAATGGCTGACCCTGCGAGGTCAATAATTATCCGGTGTGAAAACGACCCAAACGACGATTTTCCAACCGTTTATTTTGAGGCGCATGCATACGGTGGCATGCAAATTTTAGCTCGGTTGGAATATTGGACAAATGGGTGTTTGCATCATCACACACCGACTCAGCTTTACCGCAACATCCGCCTCAGTGTGGCGTTTCCAATCTCGAAGGCGTCGCGCATCATTTGCGTTTTTCGGGTGTTTTTTTTCGTTTTAGACGATCGGATGCAGGAGGTGGAAAACAAAAACCCGTAACCCACAACATGATTATCAGCACCTCCGGTTGCGGTAAAGATGGTTCCGATGGTGGCGGTAAAGTTGACTTGATCGCGCATCGTTCGGGCATCGAAACCGACAGGGAAAATCAATCTCGTTAGTAAAAGTTCGGTTACACACACAGTGTAAAAAGAGAGAGAAAATGAGATGGAAATTAAGGTGACAAAAAGCATAATTTAACGCACGATCCTCGCTCCAGCGGTTTGTCTTTCGTGCACGGTCGAAATGGGAATCCAATCACGGGGAAAAGTGGTCAGCGCGAGTGTGTGTACCGTAAAATTGATAGTCACATCAAGATGGTAACCTGGCTGAGAGAAAGAGGACTGCACAGTGGGAACTCTTCATTTGAAAATGATTATGGCAAATAGTTTGGTGAACTACTTGGCTTCATTGATTTTATGAGTTGTTTTTAAGTTTGTATATTACACATTGCATATTCTTTTGTCTAAAATGTGTAAAACAAGCTTTTAGATGAACTTATTGAACAAAATTTCCCTGGGATTCGATCATTTGCTAAACGTTCGCTGTGAATTGTCAAGCTATATTCATTCAATTTCATTTGTTATGTTCATTTTCTTGTGTTATTTGTTCTAATATCAGTTTTTCGATCGATTCAATGATCGAATAATGTAATTTTACTAGTTCATTATGATATTTTATTAGTTTTTTTATATACATTTAATATAAATAATAAAAAAATGATTGTTTTTTGGCTTGTGGTGCAATTTCAAGATATATTTTATACTGACCCTGAAAATATTTGTTGATAGCTACAAATTTAAGATTTTGAAGTATAAAGCTTACATTTGGGGAAATCTTTTTTTACATTTTTATCAAAGTAAGCAACTGAATGATCACTGCATCAGTTCACTGAATGATCGAATCCAATAATAGCTCCTGTGCAATATTTATCAGCTATATCAGTTACAAGCACTATGTCGTAAGGTGAAACCACTGTCCTCTAAAGAAAATACGACAAACAAGGGTAAATAAAAAAGCCCAGACAAATGACAAAAAAAAAAGTCGTCTCCTCCATGGTCACGAACCCAAATCAACACCAGTTAGCGACATTCCCATTTTCCCCGGGCTACCCATCTCCCGCACGTTGCACAAACTAGGTCGGCCGAACGAAAGCGAAAGCCATTTTCACCCTGTTGGTAAAACCACTTGAACGGAACTGGCTCGTGGCGCCCATCGGCACCGACACATGCAAACTAGCTGCCCGATGACACGCCTGAACAGACGATTGCGGAAGCATAATAATCGGGTGTTATAAGGTATAAGGCAAGTCTCTCGCCGAAAATAAAAAAAAACAACCGACAACCAGCCTCCAACTCTGGTGCGATTATGCAGCAAGATCGGTATGGAAATTGGCAAAGAGATAGAGCAGGTGGTAGAGCGAAAAAAAAACATCCCCCAAAGATAATAAGACCATTTCCCAACACTCACCGGGAACGCGCTGGTTGTTGCATCTTCGGGCAGTTTATTAGACACTCTTTTCTCTCCCACAACTGCATCAGTTGCATCAACACACCAAAACAAAGACATTCCCGGTCGCGTTACCGCGCTAATACCGTTCGGCGTGCGGTAACACACTGCCGCAACACGCCGGGCGGACGAGTTTTATGTAAATTGTGCGATGATATTTAAGCACTGCTTATGATAATCGCTCCACGATAATGACAAGAGTACAGTGTCGTCGCAAAAAAAAATACAGCAACGACCTAATGCATCAACAAAAACGTAGGCGAAACAAAGGCAAGTCTCTCGCCGAAAATAAAAAAAAACAACCGACAACCAGCCTCCAACTCTGGTGCGATTATGCAGCAAGATCGGTATGGAAATTGGCAAAGAGATAGAGCAGGTGGTAGAGCGAAAAAAAAACATCCCCCAAAGATAATAAGACCATTTCCCAACACTCACCGGGAACGCGCTGGTTGTTGCATCTTCGGGCAGTTTATTAGACACTCTTTTCTCTCCCACAACTGCATCAGTTGCATCAACACACCAAAACAAAGACATTCCCGGTCGCGTTACCGCGCTAATACCGTTCGGCGTGCGGTAACACACTGCCGCAACACGCCGGGCGGACGAGTTTTATGTAAATTGTGCGATGATATTTAAGCACTGCTTATGATAATCGCTCCACGATAATGACAAGAGTACAGCAACGACCTAATGCATCAACAAAAACGTAGGCGAAACAAAACACCGACCAAACACGAGTAGCTTCTTACACACGTGCGGCTGTTTATGCATAATACTTGTTTTTTCTCGAGTTCTCGCAGCGCGCCTTTTTTTGCGACACGATTTTTCGCGCGCCAGGTCGGATGTAGCTGGTTGATTAGTGATTTAAGGTGGCTGGCTCGCTCCGGAGAGGAATAAATGAGTTTTGTCGCGCCGACTATAATAAAATGCCACCCGAAAGGAGCGGAGATGAGGCAGACTTACTGCTGCTGCTGCTGCTGCAAAAGTGAAATTTGTTCACAGCGAATCGCTTCTCCCGGTTCACTGTGGTCCATCGGGAATGATGATTGGTGTGAAGAGTTTCTTACATAATTATTATTCACCTGTGCTTCACACCCGCCTCGACTGGACAGCAACCAAAACAACAAACACTGTGATGGGACGGTGTGTGTGTGTGCTATAAAGTTGGGATATGTTTTCATGACAAAAGTGGGCTTAAAACGGTGCGCTTTGAAGGTGTATCTGCACAGTTTTGGGGTTGTTTTTATTGCTTTACACACCACCGGGATGAGCTGTTTCCGCTAGCGCGGTGTAAATAATAGCTTGTATGATAATCGTTTAGCTTCCCGTATTTTGAAGCCTCTTTATGCTTAAGCTTCAAACAAGGGAAGGACCGGAGCAATTACATAAGATCGTAAAACGATAATTTGCACGAGGATTACATTATGTAAGTGACGAAGGGTGATACAAGATGTGCAAAATAACAGCAAACATACGAAAGTTACACATATTTACTATCAAAACATAGTAAATTTGCGTACGAAAAAGGAACAAAAACAATAGAAAACAGAATAATAAATAATAGTAGACAAAAATATTTTACGAAAGTAATCAAAAATGTAGCAAAAACGTGGAAAATGTGATACAAAAATTAGCATGATTAGCAAGCTACACTCATGACACTCCATACATTAACAAAATGTTTAAAACAAATTTTGAAAAATATGAAAAGACAAAATAAAATGAAAGAAAAACATCAAATAAATGATAAAATTCAAATTTTAAACCTAGCAATATAAAGTATTAGACAAATAGTATATAAACATTCCAAAATAACGCATAAACTAATGGTAAATACGTAAAAAAATATACTAAAGTGTAAATTTAGAAGCACAGCGTTTATAAAAAGTAAATAATAAAATTATAAACTAGACAACATACTATGTTTAATACAAACAATACATGTATACAAAGTTAAAATTGTAAAGCACAACATATTGCACAACAAGTTAGCAAAGCACAAGACACAAAACACTGAAAAACATTCCAAAATACTACAGAAACACACCCAAACCTGCTCACACACACGTTCACGCGTGGCCGGTCAAAATTTGTTTACTGTTTTTGGCACATGCCTTCCGTGTTTCTGCCTCCTGTTCGTTATTTACCAGCATAATCTCGACACACGGAACGTGCCAAGGTTTATGCTGCCGGTCAAAGACAAAACATCGCAATCACACCCTTATACGGACCAAAAGCAAGAAAGAAAGCAGAACGCTCCATCGCTTTCGTTGTAATACGGCCCTGCAACACGTGCCCGCTCGGCTCAACTCCACTGGATGAGTGTTTATCTTTGGGGCACTCGTTTTTTTTTGCTCAATCTTCTTGGTGGGAAGGTGTTGTGGGTGAAACAACATAAACATCAAGCTTCGAAACTCTCGGAAAAACGGTCGCTCTCGTTGAGCGCACGTGTTCTTCTGGAGGGTTAAATAAAAAGAAACTCGTGTGTCACATCTGTTCTTGAGGAGGTATCCTTGCTTGGATCTCTCTCACCAAAAAAAATCATAATCATCATCGAAAACTCAAATGATTTTATAAAAAGATGATTTAATCCACTCTTGATGGTGAGCTGGATGGCTAATGTTGGTGCATAACAACACGGCGCACCATTTCTAATGTGTGTTCCGTAGATTTTCCTTTTCAACACTTCAACTCCGATCGACTGAAGCTCTGGAGTGAAAGGAGCGTGCTCTCGAGC
>KZ063073.1:50363-61755 GCA_002091835.1 Anopheles maculatus
TTCAATAAGTTCATCTAAAAGCTTGTTTTACACATTTTAGACAAAAGAATATGCAATGTGTAATATACAAACTTAAAAACAACTCATAAAATCAATGAAGCCAAGTAGTTCACCAAACTATTTGCCATAATCATTTTCAAATGAAGAGTTCCCACTGTGCAGTCCTCTTTCTCTCAGCCAGGTTACCATCTTGATGTGACTATCAATTTTACGGTACACACACTCGCGCTGACCACTTTTCCCCGTGATTGGATTCCCATTTCGACCGTGCACGAAAGACAAACCGCTGGAGCGAGGATCGTGCGTTAAATTATGCTTTTTGTCACCTTAATTTCCATCTCATTTTCTCTCTCTTTTTACACTGTGTGTGTAACCGAACTTTTACTAACGAGATTGATTTTCCCTGTCGGTTTCGATGCCCGAACGATGCGCGATCAAGTCAACTTTACCGCCACCATCGGAACCATCTTTACCGCAACCGGAGGTGCTGATAATCATGTTGTGGGTTACGGGTTTTTGTTTTCCACCTCCTGCATCCGATCGTCTAAAACGAAAAAAAAACACCCGAAAAACGCAAATGATGCGCGACGCCTTCGAGATTGGAAACGCCACACTGAGGCGGATGTTGCGGTAAAGCTGAGTCGGTGTGTGATGATGCAAACACCCATTTGTCCAATATTCCAACCGAGCTAAAATTTGCATGCCACCGTATGCATGCGCCTCAAAATAAACGGTTGGAAAATCGTCGTTTGGGTCGTTTTCACACCGGATAATTATTGACCTCGCAGGGTCAGCCATTTTTGTTATGGGTGAAATCGAACGCAACTACTTGCCCGGCGGAAGTTGCGCAAAAACTGTGCGTGTGTGTGTGTGAGCATTGCCAATCGGCCGATCATCACTCTGTCAAACCAGAAGGGTGCATAATTTTATGTTACCAGCGCTCACTAGCTAGCTAGCGCTTAGTACACTGCCACGTTTCGGCTACAGTTTCAAGGTTTCTGTTTTCAGTTGCACCGTGACAGCCCAGCAAACGAGCCGGAATTAAAGCATCGTAAAACAAGCGACCGAATCGTACAGGTTTCAACCGGCGCACATTCGATTCGAAGGTTACCATTGCGCGCATTCGTCAACCCACATGGTGAACACTACAGAAATGTTCCATCCGCTCGTGTTGTCGTCATTGTTTGCTAATTATTTTACTCGTTTTAATCCGCGCCTGTGCGTGCAGATTGCGATTCGGTTCAGCTTAATGTATTACAAATTTAAATGTATTACCCTATCCGATCTCTGATACGGGCCTGGGGTGGGTTGTCGTCCAAGGACGTTTATAGCAGCGAGCAGTGAGGGATTGAAACCTTTTTTGGTTTCGCAATTCGGTGTTTCGGTCATGGTTTGTTGAAAAATGCATCCGGATGAGTATGTTTAACGCGTCGTTGTGGGGGGTTTTATGGCGATTTTGTTTTTCCTCCACCAGGTTAGATGATTTACATTTCGGGCATCAAGATTGAGTGGTCTATTGTCTGGTCTGGTTTTTGTTTTTTGTCGTTTAATGTTTAATTATAATACTTTAACGTCTTATTATGCATTCAAAAGGGCAATGTCGGTTAGATGATGCAACGGAGAAGGGTGAAACGAAGGGAGAGGGGGCAATTTATGCTACCACATAACCTTCAAAGCATTTTCAAAGCGATTACACACCATTTAATCTTGACATCTAGCCCCGTTTTTATGTGACAATAAACAATAATTTTGCATACTAGTTGTTTTTGACCTAGTTAGGGTATTTGTAAACAACCATAAACTAATAACAACATAATAACAGTACGTAAGATGCAAGAAGAGTACGTATGTAGCGAAAAACATAATAAAAATATCAAAAACAGTCAAAAAAAACAAAAAGCATATTGGATAATGAAAAAAGAGATGAAAATATAAGAAGTAAAAATATAATAAAATTGAGTAAATTCGATCTACTCATGAAGCAAATATTTTGTAAACGAATTGTAAAGCACAACATATTGCACAACAAGTTAGCAAAGCACAAGACACAAAACACTGAAAAACATTCCAAAATACTACAGAAACACACCCAAACCTGCTCACACACACGTTCACGCGTGGCCGGTTAAAATTTGTTTACTGTTTTTGGCACATGCCTTCCGTGTTTCTGCCTCCTGTTCGTTATTTACCAGCATAATCTCGACACACGGAACGTGCCAAGGTTTATGCTGCCGGTCAAAGACAAAACATCGCAATCACACCCTTATACGGACCAAAAGCAAGAAAGAAAGCAGAACGCTCCATCGCTTTCGTTGTAATACGGCCCTGCAACACGTGCCCGCTCGGCTCAACTCCACTGGATGAGTGTTTATCTTTGGGGCACTCGTTTTTTTTTGCTCAATCTTCTTGGTGGGAAGGTGTTGTGGGTGAAACAACATAAACATCAAGCTTCGAAACTCTCGGAAAAACGGTCGCTCTCGTTGAGCGCGCGTGTTCTTCTGGAGGGTTGAATAAAAAGAAACTCGTGTGTCACATCTGTTCTTGAGGAGGTATCCTTGCTTGGATCTCTCTCACCAAAAAAAATCATAATCATCATCGAAAACTCAAATGATTTTATAAAAAGATGATTTAATCCACTCTTGATGGTGAGCTGGATGGCTAATGTTGGTGCATAACAACACGGCGCACCATTTCTAATGTGTGTTCCGTAGATTTTCCTTTTCAACACTTCAACTCCGATCGACTGAAGCTCTGGAGTGAAAGGAGCGTGCTCTCGAGCGGGTGGGTGTGCACATAATCTTGAAGATGAGCGTTCCTGCGGATCATCACCGCGCTTTTGAAGAAGAAAAAACAAACAAAACCGCATGAAAGCAATCGAGTGGATTGAACCGTTAAAACGAAACCAATCGACGGCGCGTTAAAAAGGGCTTGGCGCACATGATAGCGCGTGAGTTGACGCTGATAGGCTTAAGGATGGGAAACACACACACGCGAATGAAAGGAAAACATAAACAGGCATAATTAAACACACGCATCGCCGATCGACAAATCAGCTCTCTCTAAGAGACAAAAAATTGTGCATGCAAATTTGAACTTCAGGTGGAGATCATTCGAGAAGAAAATTCAATTAACAACGAGCTTGATAGGGTAGTTAGTGGAAAATAGTTTATATAATACAAAAAAGAACTTTCACACTTCTTTTCGATATCTTTTATTCCTGTGGAATAAAACTTCATGAAAAGCGTCTGGAAAACCAATCAATTTCCATCTCTTTAGCATAGGGAAAAGCCTTTTCCTGAATACCTTCAATCGCTTCAAATAAAAAAATAGAGATTACCACGTCAAATGCTACTTTAAAACAGTTCCTACCCGTGTTCGGTGCTGTTTCCAATCAAATGGGGGAAAAAAGGTTCGAAAGAAAAAGGGAAATTTTCATCAAAACCCATGATTGGCAGAAGAACAAAAAAAAAGGAGCGAAACGTGTAACTCTAGCGCTACGGGAAGCAACACCATCCAACGGATGGATGCTGAGGAAACACATTCAAACTATTTAATCAACATGCGTATCTCGCGCTCTTGCAATGGACGCAGGGCGCAAGCGCAATCGGCGCCACCGGAATAGAGTCTTTACGGGCACACCGAGTGCGGTGCGTTTGCTGGGTAATTAGCTTCGGTAAGAGAGGCTGGCAGCATGCAGCATGCTTTTTTTCCATCGGAAATCGGTATCCGGGAAGGGTGAGAGACCAACACGTGGAAATCGGGACTAATTAATGGGTTGTTTGCGTATCTAAATCTAACGAGGTTCGTTTACTTTTGACTTACGCCTTGGAAAGAAACGTTGGAAGAAAGCACTATCGTGTAAGACAAGTTGAAGATATGTAACCGGATTATTTCGAAACGTTCTTCTCATTTAACTAAACTGTACGCGTATGCGAGACTCGGAAATGTTCATCGAACTGTGTCGAAATAATGCCTGCCTAGTCCCAACTCTTCACATCAATCACATCAATCCAAATCATCGCATTAGATCATAAAGTCACGCACCCTCACACTCGACTTCCTTTCGGAGGTATCTGCTCGATGTGTGCCGCCAGACGGACTGATCATAGTGTTCAACGCTGATTATAGGATGCGGTCAAACAAGGGAAGGATGACGAAGTTGCATTGTGTGTCCAGTGTCTCTGATCCATCGGCCAACCATAATGAGGGTTAAAAAGACCCCACTCAAGGGGCTCGATCACCGAAAAGCAAATAAATAATTAAATGTTCATGTACCGGATCGTTCGGGTCCGTGTCTCCCCGTCTGCTTCTGCATGGTTGGTGTTAGGTTGATGAAAAAAACCTCCACAGCAGAACGAATCAATCTATACAGCGAACCGGGGTTTGTTGACTACAAGCAGAAAGGTGTCATAAGCCGGCTTTCTTTCACTCTCCCTTTTTTTCTCATCAATCTCCCGATGCCAATGACTGTGCAAGTGCGTGGTGTGTTTTCCTTTTTTTCTCCACCCAACTTACAACACTTCTTCGGCACCATGACCCGCTTAATCGGTTTCGTCTAATACTAGCCGGCTGCTTGTTTTACACGAAAACCCGATCCCACCACGATCGTACAGTGTGAACTTGGAGCAGCTACGAACTCGGGTGCTCTGCGGGGTTTTCGATCAAATGCAATTTTGTAGTCCTAACAGGCGTGCGTGCAGACTCAAGTTTTCCCACCCCGACGTGTTGTCGGTGGTATTTGGGCGTTTTGCCGCAACGAGAAATCTGTCGGCGCGGACATTGGCGTTGGCGAAAGTCAGGGGCGCGGCCCTAAACCAATCAAGCGATAAAACGTGAATTGCTTGTAGTACACGGGCGTGCAACTACTGGTCACTGACCAGAAGGACGTGATCGGGGAAGTCAAGGGCCCGCCAACGCTCGGTAAGTCCTCGATGACCATGGCCAAGAAATTCCACCTTCAAAAGTTGGTCGAGTTTCTTCTCAAGAATTTAGACGATTTGATTGCTCGCCAATAAATCTGACGTAAGCGGCGACGGAAATGCGAACTTAATTATTTCTAGGAAGTTCTCCACCAAGTCTTACCATCATCATGAAAGCTATGCTCGTATAAATAGTTGGACAAATTTAGTATGTGATTTCCTTCTTGGTGGAACGCAGAAAAACATAGTTCCAATTGTTGCGCCACTTCGACACAAATCTACCATTCCACACTGATTGATCTTTAATGACCAGGCAAACCACTCGCTAGCCAACGAACAAACCGGTACTTACACTGGGCAGTTCACGTTTTATGCTGCTTAGCATAAACGTTCTTCCCCTTCCCACAGGACCATTAAGAGATCTTCCTTCCTTCCTGCCCTGTGTCGGAGTGTCTCCGTCGATAGCGTGCAGCCCCGTACCTAACAATTCCCACCGTCAAAGACTCCCACCGGGATCCCACCGGTCCCAGTAGTGCTGCTCGGCTCAAACCCCTGGCTCGTTTGATGTACATTTAATTCGTGGCGGAAATCAATATGATGCGTCCAGCCCTCCGTCGATAGCGTGCAGCCCCGTACCTAACAATTCCCACCGTCAAAGATTCCCACCGGGATCCCACCGGTCCCAGTAGTGCTGCTCGGCTCAAACCCCTGGCTCGTTTGATGTACATTTAATTCGTGGCGGAAATCAATATGATGCGTCCAGCCAGCCAGCCAGCAAGCGAGTCAACCAACCAGGCAACCACCAATGAGGAAGACTAGCCTTAATCGTGTGCAGCGAAGCACACGGAAATCTAGGTCAGACTAGGGGCTGGTACTTATAGGATTTGGGAGACTGAACCGATGAAACCTTAGAATGGAACCCCCGGGTTATGATTTACGTGATGCGAAGGCTGACACGCAGCAACGGCAAAAGGGGGGGGGATATCGGAAAAATGTCTGGACATTAATGGAGGGAGCGAAAAAAACTACCTTCCATACAAATGGCCGGGAATCAACACAATTGCTCAGCTATTTAATGCATGGTTTAATGTACGAGATTTCATTAATCTTGAAAGAAATGACTTCAGATTTGAAATTGATTTGAATGTCGTCTTAAAGAGCTCTGCTCGATTAAGGTTTTGTTGGAACTAACTGCACTTCAGTCCGTCCACTCAGCCCGCACGTGTGACCTTTCCGTTCGAGCATCTTCCAGCGCAAAGATGTGCGACCCAAAATGGACAACCACACATCCATTTCTGAACAAGTAATTGCACACTGGACGTCACGAACAAAACATGCGTCTAATCGTTGTGGCGCGAGTCATTAAATCAAATTACAGCTACTACGACGCCGGTGGCAAACGACAATTTGTCGTACGTCCATTGACGGCCGCACCTGAAGAGGGGTCATTAAATCAAATTACAGCTACTACGACGCCGGTGGCAAACGACAATTTGTCGTACGTCCATTGACGGCCGCACCTGAAGAGGGGCCGGCTCGGAAGTGGCTCGGTTACCATTTCATGTCACGGTCATCATCATCTACAGCTACAGCTACGCAGTCTAAGAAGTGTGCTACATGCAGATAGTTTGGTAGATAATTTTGAACGCTGGCACGGGCCATCCAAAGGTACACGAGAGCATAATCGGTGACCAATTAGAAACCAAACACTCGCAGATAGTACACGCACCACGTGTTCTCATGATGTGCAGAGAGAATGGACAGCAAGAGATGTAGCAGCTTGCAAAGAGAAGAACGAATCCCAACGGACGCTCTAGCGTAAAGAAAGTTATCTACCCAATGCCATCGGCAACAGCAGCAACTGCAACTTGCATCTTCCGTACGCTCGGGTGGTCGAAGATGCAAATAAGCTTGATGCAGTTAGTGTTGCTGCTGTGTTTTTTTTACCATCGGTGGATGACGCACCCACAAGCCGTTTATCTGGGGCTGCATTTGCATTGCTAACAAGCATTCACCAAACATACCTACGGTGGTAGTGCTGGCCTAAGGTAATTATTGTTTGGTGGTGGGCTTTTGTTTTCGTTAGAGCCGCTTGTTGATGCACAATGAAAAGTTGTTAGAATAACCGGTAAGCTTGATCTTGTTGAGCATCTTAGAACTTTGGACATCATAACTACTTAAGGTTTTCTTGTACTTTCAGGAGTTTTTTGCCTAGTAGGTACCTAAGATCTTCAGATTCCAGATTTAAGCCTCCGTATCTATTTTTCTACGAAGTAATATAATTTGAGATACATCTGTAAAGGTTGGATAAAGTCACCAGAAATAGTTCTCAATCTAGAGCTAGACTAGTTAGACATTATAAACAAAGTGTTCAAAGTCTCTTGATTCTAGACACCGATAGGTCTTTGAATCTGTATAACTTCGATACATCTCCAGTATTAGTTTAGATGTTTTCACAAAAGTTGAAATGAAGTCCCTAACAAGATCGAATCAGTATTGTCACCACAACGACTTTGCTACCACACAAATTCCAATATTGAAGTTTGCACACACAATCCCAAGAAACAGCTGAGCTGACGTTTCGAAATCGTTCTCAATCTTGTTTTGTTGATGACTTCTGTCTGGTGTACTGTTTCCAGTCCGAAAAGTTCTTGTGTTCGGCTCTTCCGCCTTCCTCTGCTACTCATGGACGTCCCCACAAGTGTATCGATGTCTATAATTTTGAACGCTGGCACGGGCCATCCAAAGGTACACGAGAGCATAATCGGTGACCAATTAGAAACCAAACACTCGCAGATAGTACACGCACCACGTGTTCTCATGATGTGCAGAGAGAATGGACAGCAAGAGATGTAGCAGCTTGCAAAGAGAAGAACGAATCCCAACGGACGCTCTAGCGTAAAGAAAGTTATCTACCCAATGCCATCGGCAACAGCAGCAACTGCAACTTGCATCTTCCGTACGCTCGGGTGGTCGAAGATGCAAATAAGCTTGATGCAGTTAGTGTTGCTGCTGTTTTTTTTTTACCATCGGTGGATGACGCACCCACAAGCCGTTTATCTGGGGCTGCATTTGCATTGCTAACAAGCATTCACCAAACAAACGTACGGTGGTAGTGCTGGCCTAAGGTAATTATTGTTTGGTGGTGGGCTTTTGTTTTCGTTAGAGCCGCTTGTTGATGCACAATGAAAAGTTGTTAGAATAACCGGTAAGCTTGATCTTGTTGAGCATCTTAGAACTTTGGACATCATAACTACTTAAGGTTTTCTTGTACTTTCAGGAGTTTTTTGCCTAGTAGGTACCTAAGATCTTCAGATTCCAGATTTAAGCCTCCGTATCTATTTTTCTACGAAGTAATATAATTTGAGATACATCTGTAAAGGTTGGATGAAGTCACCAGAAATTGATCTCAATCTAGAGCTAGACTAGTTAGACATTATAAACAAAGTGTTCAAAGTCTCTTGATTCTAGACACCGATAGGTCTTTGAATCTGTATAGCTTCGATACATCTCCAGTATTAGTTTAGATGTTTTCACAAAAGTTGAAATGAAGTCCCTAACAAGATCGAATCAGTATTTTCCGCTGCTACTCATAAACGTCCCCACAAGTGTATCGATGTCTACGGAACAAATTGGCTGCGGTTGCACGACGTCGGAACTCTGCCTTATCGAACTCCGACAGCGCGGTTCCGACAGCCCGATTTGAATAAACGACCTTTCGATGGCTCACGACATAGCTTCTCTTCTTCCCTCGCTCCCCTCGCCGGGTCGTTGAAGAGTGGGGTGATATGTTTATCGTCTTCGATGCTACTACCTCGTGTTGCGTCTCCTCTTTCATGCCCTACCGGCACGTTCTCTAACTGTTGTTGCGTTCTTCGTCACCAGTGTTTGTTTGTTTATGTGTGGTTGCGATGCACCCACGACCACCACCTCTCTTTCTCTCTTTTGGTGGCGCTCGTCTTATCCTAAGGGTCTCTGGAAGAAACCGGCCTCACAACCTCGTATTCCCGCTGCTTTCTCTGTCTCACTCTCTGTCCCTTGCACTGTTTCAACTTTCATAAAAGTGCATTCGAGGCGCATCCGTAAAGGTCAATGATCTCGATTGCCTCGATTGCAACGCCACCGAACGAACAGCAACAACGGGACACACACACACACGCATCGTGTTTCGTGTGAAGGGCTGTGTGCGAGGGCTTCCTACTATCATCAGCATACAACAAACCCGTTCGCCACTCGTGAATCGTGACCGTGACCGGTTTTTTAGATGTTTTATCTTCTTCACACCCACCACCCCCTCTGTCCTACCCCCTCACCCACCATGCAATCTTCCTTGAGTTTTCCGGAGCTGAAATTCTCAAATAAGTTGCATCCTTTCGAGGGTTTTTGAATACTTGCACCAGAACACTTGCACCCTTTCGAAAAGAACGCTAAAGTTGAAGTCATGAAACGCGAACTTTCTCCACAGCACTTTAAAAGCCCAAACTTCACGATCTCCCCATTCCGGGACCGGGCGTGAGAATGGCCCATAAATATGCAAAAATCATAATTTGCGCCAGAAGTGTTCATTAAACGTAAAGCATACAATAAAAATCCATCACCGGGCGCGCTCCGTCACGTCCGGTCCGCCCGGGCCTCCGTGGGGGGGTGATATTCCCTGGCTTTTTTTTGTAGTCTGTGTGTTGAGGCCCTTCTGGTACACGTATTTTTCGGTGTAGTGATTGTGCCCGGCCTGTAATTTGACCGTTTAACATTATTTGAAGTTTCGCTACCAGCTCCTTCCCCCCCTCAAACCATCAAGAAGAAACGCTTTTCCCGGGAACGAACTTTCTTAACGGGAAACGAATACTTTTACGGGTCGGTGGAACTTCTTTTCCACATCGGGTGGTTTTCACCCTTTTTTTCGTGCGGGCGGCAAACACACTCTCTCGGTTTGTTGCGATGAATATATTAATTTAGCGCAGTACATGGAATGGTAGAATGTTTCACAGTGGAAACTCATCTTTCACTTCCATATCGCACCGACGCCACCATTGCCACAAAATTGTCGAGCGTAAAAACACAGTGATTCCGAAGCGTTTTTACACAATTTTTATAAATTCACCATCGGTGTAGTTTAAACTTTATGTTTTATGTATTTATTTAACCAACTCGCTTGTGCGTTTTGTGCTATTTATTGTTTTTTTTTGCGTTTACATTTTGCTTTCTTAATTTTGCACTCCTCATTTTTAACTTCTCTTATGTTCATCTTTGTTTGAAGATTCGTGTTTTCTTTTTCTACAATAAATGCCACAGCTGATTGTGTTATAACTTTTGCAAACGTAAACCATTTCTCGGCGATGGGTAAGTCCAGAGCCGTTTTTTGTTGTTGTATCAACTCTTCTTCCGACTTACGTGGATAATGCTTACCACAGCACAAGACTCTTTATAAACCGCATTGTAAGAACGGAACAACCCTTTTTACCATGCAAGTCTCCGGACATAAAATTCTTCCTTTGTTCCTTCCGGGATGTTTGAGGATGTAATGCCCACCACATCACTCTAAAGCTTCCACACGCGTCAGTCAGGCCTTTGTTCGGTGTGCTATCGGAACATGGATTTAATGGCAACCAGGAGGGGGGACCACCTTATTTGCTTATCCCGAAACTGTTTGGGCCAACGGTTACGCCAAAGGTTGTTAAGCTTAACCCTTCCTGATAGCAATTGTTTGGAGGCCAGTATTTTTGCAGTTTACTTGTTTTATGTGGAGTTCCAGTGTTACAGCTCGAATATCGTAATTTAGATGATCCGAAAACGTAGGCTCTTCCGAGAACATACGTAACGGTTTCGGAAGTGTGCCATGCTGTTATTCGACGTCTCCACTCTATCCTGCTGGTCCTACGATACAATGGTCCCCATATCAGCCTAAACCCCCTTTCTATTGGATGTGTCCCACCCAGTTCAACATGGCCGGCCAGTGGTTCAGCTTCTTCACGTAGGCTTCGGAGAACCGGTCTATATGCCCATCCGTTCTGTGGCATTTCACTGTGCCAGCAGAAGATTACATAGACCGTGACGAAGTCATCTCATTTTAAAATCAAATTTACGGACTTTCGGACCCGGCAAGAGAAAACCCCCAGTCGAAACCTGATATCCCACATGTGGTTGCGGTTTTTTTTGTTTTTATACGCCCCAGCCTAGCCGATATTATGTTGCTTTTTATTATGCACCTTCCAGCGGCTTCTGCTCGCTACCCTTGCACCAGATTCGTCCGAACCTACGGTGATCCACATACGTATTTTTGGGGCTCACGTCGTACGGTTTCACGTCGGGTAGATATCACATCACATTTTGGAGCTTTTTTTAGAGGCATATTAATCGGTAGTTAAAATTTTACATCAATGAGGTCTACACTCTTGTCTTGGGCCTTATCATCGGGTGCCCTTTCGAACCGTCGGAGTCATCCTTCTCAACAGGTCCGGCTAGCAAGTGCTCTC
>KZ063073.1:63954-80318 GCA_002091835.1 Anopheles maculatus
TGGCGTGTGAACTGGAAGCAATTCCTCGGGGGCAAAAGTTTCTTACACCGAGAAACTTTCCACCGGAAAAGCAATGTCTTGTTCGGCTAGGGAAACCGGAACGACCACAGGAAAACCCGAAAACCCTTCATGCTACTACTCCCAATACTCGGAGCAATCGGTTGGAGTATATTAGAAGCGTACAGATGGTGTGGTTCGAAGCTGTCCACAAGTTCCGTCTGTGATTGTGGGGTGTAACGTGTGTTTAACCATGATTCTCTACCAGGAGAGGGCGCATTACAAGATGTCACCAAAACTGACACCGCAAGAACGATTAAACTACAGCACCTTCTGATCTTAATTAGCTTAAGCGTGACAATTGTTCACAGTTAGTGACTGTATGGAGTCAGTTTAATCGTTTAAATGGCATTTAAAATGCAGTTGGCTAAACCATCATTAAAAGCTTCCAAAGTATCGCGTAAGAACAGCGGGATTGTTTACCCATTCCTCTTACCCATCACTGTAATTCGATATCTTAATGAGGTTAAGCCTAAGTAAGCGACAAACAAGTTGCTTTTTTGTTCGTTTACAACACTAAGAACATTCCTTTTACAAAACCAAAACACCCACTCACAGTTCTCACTCAACGCCTGACATTTAAAAATTTGACCAAGAACTGCGACGTGTTGGTCTAGACATTTTTTGCTTGCTCCAACAAAACCTACACAGCACCGTCCAAATTCCCGTTCGTTGTAGCAACGGAGCCGCAGGAGTAGAGTAAAGAACCGCACCAAAAAAAAAAAGATTTATTTTGAAAACATCTCAGAATGTGTGACCTCCACCAATTTTTCGCATGTTTTTGGTGGACATGCACAGGAGTAGAATGTGTGAGGTTCGCGTTGCTGTATTTTTTATGATTGTGCAGTATGTGTACGCCGTAGCCACGGAGCTATGGGGTTGCACAGTTCTGCCGCAGTAAAAATACATTTCGCGTTAAACTTTTTGAGAGAACTTTGAGCCGGGGAGGCAGAAAAGAGGGAAAGGCGTCGCATGCAAATTAAACGCTAAATGGTTTTCCATGCTCTAGGTTTCTATCGTGGAATCACCCGGTGAACTAAAATTAGAAGTCTAAATATTGAGGAAGTTTCGAGAGAGAGAAGAATAATGTTCAGAATAGGGCTCTTAGAATAAAGTGCATCTTATTGTGTGGCTAGATAAACTCATTCAAAAATAATAACACACTGAGTGGTGTTGTAGAAATGGCTGGATAAATGAAACGAACAACAAATACCTTATATTTACTCATCGATCGATCATTCTAACTATGATCAAGCATCCCTGATGCTCCGCCAACTGCAAGACATGTACACCCGTGTCAGCATCTTCCTTCAATCAATCACAAAGAAGCTCAACCCCAGACAAGGTGTCTTGCGGCGGACTCATCAAAGTACCATGCTGGACGAAACCGGTTCTACTTGAACCGTTGCTTCGCCGTAACCGAATGTAGCGCACCGTTTACGCTAATAGTCCGAGATTCGTGTACGAGATGGCATGACACGCATGTTGATGATGTGCTCTTTCTTTAGGTCTATGCCTCCGGCTCAAGTGAACATCGAAAACCCGACGTTGCAACGTCGTTTGTCCTCATTAGCGCCGGCAACCTTCAGCATTCGAATCTCCTAATGGAGCTTTTGAGCTTGAAGTTCTTGCATGCACGCGGTGCTAACGGATATGACGACAATGATGTTAATTAGGGAACTATCAGTGGAAGTCGTTCCGATGAAACCTTTCACTATCACACCTGGGCGCTTTCTCAAAAGAAGGAAGGAACTCTCCTATTTCTACCAGAGTCACATTCATGGTGGTCTGGACGAAGACTTACCGTCATAAAACATCAAATCTAATCGTTGCGATAACAACTGAGATTTAGTCGTTTTTGTTGAATTTAAGAAATCAAGCAAGAGCCTAAACGTCACTAAATGACCGTTTCTATGATAACTTTATGGGGATATTAAGTACGGCTTTGGAACTCTTGAATTAGATGACAAACTTTTGAGACATTCTTAGCGAAGGTATGTGATGTCTCTATATACAAATAAACAGAGTTCCTTGAAAGTTCATACTTCTGTGTCATCCATTGTCTTTCAATATCTGATTCGATCGGAGCAGATACGATTAGTTCCAGTGTTTGCTTACAAGCACATCAGGTCACGACTTCAGCTTTCCGAATGAATCCACCCCAAACCATGCCAAAGTCTTGTCGATCCCAAAACCAGTTCCCTGCACAAAACCCTCCCCATATGCTTCACGAGTTGCGTCCACAACTAACGAGACTCCTCGTTCGCAGTCCCTTCGAGAGCTATCGTCTTTATCTCTGCATGTTGTGGATAAATTGGACCGGAATTTCTCCTCCAACCCATCGGCCACCATTTTGGTATTCGCGTTCGCCGTTGTCCGCTAGTGTAAACTCTCAATTCACCAAGCATAGCAGCCGGCGACGAAAAGGAAATACCCGGGTCTCAATCGAGCCCGCAAGTCGCCTGTGGCCTCCACTCTCAAGTTCAAGCGATATGAGCCCCCTTTGAGGGAGATTTCGAGGCCATTATAGAATGCATCCGTACGCGGGCACGCCACAGAGAGCGAGAGACTTGACCAAAGCACGACCACGAACGTTGCTTACCTTTAGTAGTCGGGAATCGACAGCGATCTCGGACGATCGAAGGGAACACACGACCGGACGATCACCATCGTCGCCACCGTGCTAATTTTATACCTCGCTTTGCAGTCTCTTGCAAACCAGCAGCCAGCATATTGGACGTATTTATCCGCACCTTTTCGACCACCCATGTGATCCTCCAAACCTTCGCGTCCTTCCCCTCCATCTCCATCATACCGGAGATTTGAGAGAGAGAGAGAATAAAAGGTGGCATAGTTTAGCGATGACGATGTATGATTAATCGCACAAACTGGCTTTCCGCTGGTTTTCGTGGCAGCTGTTACTGAGGTTGGTTACTGCAGCAACTACAACACTCGAGCGTGTGCTCATGTTGTTTGGTTCCAAAGCTTAGCGGTAACTCGACGACACTGTCGCACCTTCTTCGGGTAGAACAGTTTGGAATCGTCGAAAAAACGTGACTTTTTTAAACAAATAAGCTGCGTCTTACTCCTCCACGTTGAGTCTCTTTGTGTAGTTCTTTCTTTGCTTCATCCGGACAAAGAAACGCTGGAATAAAACTTGGCAAGCGATTCTTACTGAAAGATCACATACGCACGATGAGTAGTTACCGGATTATGAGTTTTCTGATTAAACATTCAAATTACTTTATACCATGCTGTCATTTCATTCGTGTGTGTTTCCTTTCCATGTGACAGTTTAATGAAATTAATATTGCAACATTTTTAATCAAAATAAATAGCAAAAAATGTCTAGACCAACACGTCGCAGTTCTTGGTCAAATTTTTAAATGTCAGGCGTTGAGTGAGAACTGTGAGTGGGTGTTTTGGTTTTGTAAAAGGAATGTTCTTAGTGTTGTAAACGAACAAAAAAGCAACTTGTTTGTCGCTTACTTCGGCTTAACCTCATTAAGATATCGAATTACAGTGATGGGTAAGAAGAATGGGGAAACAATCCCGCTGTTCTTACGCGATACTTTGGAAGCTTTTAATGATGGTTTAGCCAACTGCATTTTAAATGCCATTTAAACGATTAAACTGACTCCATACAGTCACTAACTGTGAACAATTGTCACGCTTAAGCTAATTAAGATCAGAAGGTGCTGTAGTTTAATCGTTCTTGCGGTGTCAGTTTTGGTGACATCTTGTAATGCGCCCTCTCCTGGTAGAGAATCATGGTTAAACACACGTTACACCCCACAATCACAGACGGAACTTGTGGACAGCTTCGAACCACACCATCTGTACGCTTCTAATATACTCCAACCGATTGCTCCGAGTATTGGGAGTAGTAGCATGAAGGGTTTTCGGGTTTTCCTGTGGTCGTTCCGGTTTCCCTAGCCGAACAAGACATTGCTTTTCCGGTGGAAAGTTTCTCGGTGTAAGAAACTTTTGCCCCCGAGGAATTGCTTCCAGTTCACACGCCAAGGGTTTGCTGAAACGTTTTTTTTTCTCCTATTTTACTCGTGTAGTTTCGTGTTGTCGGGCTTATCAGGCTTAACGAAGGGTGCTGATGTCGGAATGTCTCGTTTCAATTTACTGCGAGTCTAATTTTTATTTCGATGTAAAACTCGAGAATCATCTCAGTAGGGTTTCTCTGATGTTTGCATCAAACAACTTCTACTGGAAGCTGTAGCAGTGCTTTCACGGATTCTTTTAAATAATATTAAATTTTTTATAAAAATCTATAATTTCTATTACCTTGCTAGGAACAAAGTTATTAAAGAAAAACAATAAATAAGTATAAAAACTTCAACACTGCAATCAATCATGTGCAATAAATCGATAAGTGGAGAAAGAGCAATTTAAATAAAAGTTTGAGGCGCGTTGCACAGTTTGAAGAAAAAAAGTTGAAAAACAAGTTAATTTAATTAACAACAACCAACACTACGCCACAAAGGAAAGTATAGGCAAAGGAAGGATAAAAAAAGAGCAGAAAAGTTTCTTGAGAAAACGGAAAACATTTCCAAACAACAGCAAAAGCACACACAGAAAAAATGGAAATGCAGTAAACAAGTTAAGCAGAAAAGCATGTTTTTGAAAAGCGTTCTTTAGCATTTGTTGTTGGGGAAAAAAGTGAAGGCAAAAAGAAGGAAGAAAATTTTGCGCTGCGTTTAGTCTGTTACACACAGAAGAAGCTTTATTATGCAGAGCGATATTTTCCCACTTCTTTCTTTCTCCCGATAAGTAGATGAAATGATTTTTTATGACGGTATCGTATAAAATCGTTTTGGCGAATGTTTTTTAGCCCCAATATCGGGAATTGAGATGAAAACGGGGCCCGTTTATTCAAAACAGACTTGACTTGGTGTGCTGTTTTTTTTTGCTGTTCGCGTTAAATACCATCTTTATGTGATTCTTATGTTATTCTCTTCTCTATTTTGTTTTGCAGATATTTAATTCGCCCATATCGACGCACAGGGCTGTGGATTTTGGCGATGGGAAGCAGCAGAAAGTAACGCACAAAACAGCAGTAGCGAAGTAAAGAAAAAGTTGGTGAAGAGAAGAGTAGCAAAAAGCCGAATAAAATGTTACAACGTTGATGGTGTGTGGACGAAGCAAGTGGCTACTCTAGGAGTACTCGGAACAGGGCAGTATCAATAGAGTGAGGCACTGGTGAAGTTAGTAACGAAACGGAAGCATCGCAAAACCGCAAAACACGCATGCACCGACGAAATTCAACGATTTAAGTCAACAAAAAGGTAAGCTTAACTGTTTGTGCCGGAAAGATACATATCGCTTCCTTCTTCGGTAGCCATGTTGGTCAGTCACGGAGTTTGCATTGTGGTTAGACAAGAATGCTTCCTCCACCTTCAGACAGTTTGTTTAGAACTGATTTTTGGGATGTTCGGTACATGCCGGATAGGAAATTGCAATCAACCTGATTTGGGGAAAATAGTTCAGCCACATTGTTCGGTGAATAACACACCGGAGATGGAGCAGAAAAACTCCGTTGGAAAACCAACCCAACCAAGCATACCACCTGTTCGATCAAAACCACCAGACAACGGTGCCCTCTCCCCTACGACTGGAAGATGATGTATCCGATTAGTGGCGGGAGGTTTAGTTCCTGGCTGGCCTCTTCACCGAATATGGAGCGACCGGGCCCCGCGGGTGATGGCTATTCCAGGCGATTCGTTTCACTCTCGCGGCCAACGGCTGATTGACCGAGACCTAGACACTTTGGTGTTGAGATCTCTCTCCCCCCGGTGTATCTGTGCGCCGCACACACATACCGCACGCGAACGTGTGGAGACCCACTTTTGGTGCGCTAAACCGCAAGACACTGAGAAGGCCCGGTGGCACACATTCGGACGATGGGCAGCAGTTGAGTGTTGAGAGTTGTTTTTTGTCACTTTGCTTCGCTGTAGTTTCTTGCGATGGTTCTGGGGATTTCATGACCGAGAACCAGGTGAAACTTTCGTCATCAAAACATTGTGGGGTTTTTCCTGAATTGTGGGGAGACTTAAGGATCTTCTGACTTTGTTTTGGAGGAAGTTTTTTACACACCTTCTCCATTTCCTAGAACAACATAAACCCCGTAATCTTCAACATTTTGGGGTATGAATCTAAAAGAATATCTGAAAAGTTTCAATATATCAAAACCCAATGTTTCCTAATCAAATGATATCTTCATTATATCTGGTGGACCTCTTTGTCGACTAGGAACCCAGCATTCAAGAATGCCAAACAAAATCTATGGGGTATCAATTTTATTTTTCGCTACACATTCCCTAGCATCAATCAATTGTTGTCCGAAGACCTGTTCAGAATTCTAGGAAATCTCTTTAATTTATTTGACGTCTAAAACAAGAAAAGGTCAAGAATTCAAACATAGCAATAGCCCACTGGTTTTAAACCTTGTATTACCTTCACTTTACTTCATGGACATCATTCAAACAGGTTAGGTTAAATAGAATCCCCAAAATCTGTACAGGAAATCTCCACATGAAGCTGTTTTTCCCCATCCATTCAAGGAAGTTTCTGCACCCGATGGTACACAACTACTTCTTTCTTGCTTCTGATCCACCATTTCATGATTCAGCATGGTTTGAGGAATACACCATCCGACCAGCTCCACAAGATACGGCCGTTCATGGTCGATCGATCTCGAGCAAATTGGAGGCTCACCACCGTTCACCTTGAACTTTGCTGGCCAGTCAACGGAATGGACGGAATGGTTCGCATCCATAAATCTTGATGCTTCATGGGGTCGGGTCGACGGCCCCACATCTAGTTCGATTTTTTTTAATGATATTCCTAAGCAATTACTTCCCTGCCGAACTGAGGAAGGCTTTTTCAATTTTCCAGCCTTGTTGCTCTTCTTACTAATGGAGGATTGAAGTGCAAATCAGAAGGGGAGGCTTCCAAGATGTTATGTTTCCAAAGGTTTTGCAATGAGAAGCATCCACAGCTAGAAACACGGGGAACCTGATTCGTGCAAACTTTCGCTAGTCTTTGTGTGTATCAACTAATTCAAAACCAACGATCACTCGATCTCTCGCTCTCGTCCAAGGAGGCATCTCCGTTTGCAACATGAAGCTTGCCAAACAGGTTCCTCCTCGCGATTGGAGTGGTACCGGGTGGTTCGCTTCTTTCCGCTTGATTGGCACCAGGGTTCCTACTAAAGGGTTGCAACATCCAGTCTGAAGTGCAGCTTGCTGGTGATGTCAGATCTACTAAGCACACATCCTTCTAACTGTACTCCGATCGCGCCAGCGATGAAGATGCGATTTGCAATTTGTTCTTCCGTCAGCAAAAGCCCTTGAAAGAGTCATTGGCGACTGGTCACGGTGGAGAACTGCAACAGAGCACGATGGGAATTTCATCCGAGACCAACATGTCCGTAGGCAACTTTCGTTGTTTTACCGGTTTTTCTGGTGTGTGCGCAGATCGAACTGTACGTGTGTGTGTGTCTGCGTTGATCACAAAGAAACAGGCGAAGATCTTGTGCAGAGGCTTGAAGAAGATGTTACAATCAATATATCCCGTTGGACCCGTTGGTTCGTGGCCTGAATTGTTGTGTGTGTGTTTTTCTTATGATTTCGCGTGCCCATTTCGCTCCCTTCAACTTCATGGGGGCCGGCGGGGCCATGATTTTAGGAGGGTAGTCTATATAGCCTTTGGAGCACTCCTTTACCCGCCCAAGACAAGACGGCAAGCAGAACAGTGTTGTAATTCGTTAATCGATAATTGGGTAAGCGCTTGGAGGCTTCGACAGAAGTTCTAGGGTTTCTTCTTGCGCCTTGAACCTTGCTTGCCTGTTGTCGGCTCTCGACCCGCAGGAGGTGAACGGTATTATAATGCGTCCATAAAGTTGGAGAAAACAGTACAAACGATGGGAGGAAGTAATGGTGAAGCAATTTGTGATAAAACCAACGACTTACCGATACGACAGTTTGAGAGCACTTGCTAGCCGGACCTGTTGAGAAGGATGACTCCGACGGTTCGAAAGGGCACCCGATGATAAGACCCGAGACAAGAGTGTAGACCTCATTGATGTAAAATTTTAACTACCGATTAATATGCCTCTAAAAAAAGCTCCAAAATGTGATGTGATATCTACCCGACGTGAAACCGTACGACGTGAGCCCCAAAAATACGTATGTGGATCACCGTAGGTTCGGACGAATCTGGTGCAAGGGTAGCGAGCAGAAGCAGCTGAAAGGTGCATAATAAAAAGCAACATAATATCGGCTAGCTAGGGGGCTGGGGCGTATAAAAACAAAAAAAAACCGCAACCACATGTGGGATATCAGGTTTCGACTGGGGGTTTTCTCTTGCCGGGCCCGAAAGTCCGTAAATTTGATTTTAAAATGAGATGACTTCGTCACGGTCTATGTAATCTTCTGCTGGCACAGTGAAATGCCACAGAACGGATGGGCATATAGACCGGTTCTCCGAAGCCTACGTGAAGAAGCTGAACCACTGGCCGGCCATGTTGAACTGGGTGGGACACATCCAATAGAAAGGGGGTTTAGGCTGATATGGGGACCATTGTATCGTAGGACCAGCAGGATAGAGTGGAGACGTCGAATAACAGCATGGCACACTTCCGAAACCGTTACGTATGTTCTCGGAAGAGCCTACGTTTTCGGATCATCTAAATTACGATATTCGAGCTGTAACACTGGAACTCCACATAAAACAAGTAAACTGCAAAAATACTGGCCTCCAAACAATTGCTATCAGGAAGGGTTAAGCTTAACAACCTTTGGCGTAACCGTTGGCCCAAACAGTTTCGGGATAAGCAAATAAGGTGGTCCCCCCTCCTGGTTGCCATTAAATCCATGTTCCGATAGCACACCGAACAAAGGCCTGACTGACGCGTGTGGAAGCTTTAGAGTGATGTGGTGGGCATTACATCCTCAAACATCCCGGAAGGAACAAAGGAAGAATTTTATGTCCGGAGACTTGCATGGTAAAAAGGGTTGTTCCGTTCTTACAATGCGGTTTATAAAGAGTCTTGTGCTGTGGTAAGCATTATCCACGTAAGTCGGAAGAAGAGTTGATACAACAACAAAAAACGGCTCTGGACTTACCCATCGCCGAGAAATGGTTTACGTTTGCAAAAGTTATAACACAATCAGCTGTGGCATTTATTGTAGAAAAAGAAAACACGAATCTTCAAACAAAGATGAACATAAGAGAAGTTAAAAATGAGGAGTGCAAAATTAAGAAAGCAAAATGTAAACGCAAAAAAAAACAATAAATAGCACAAAACGCACAAGCGAGTTGGTTAAATAAATACATAAAACATAAAGTTTAAACAACAGCGATGATGAATTTATAAAAATTGTGTAAAAACGCTTCGGAATCACTGTGTTTTTACGCTCCACAATTTTGTGGCAATGGTGGCGTCGGTGCGATATGGAAGTGAAAGATGAGTTTCCACTGTGAAACATTCTACCATTCCATGTACTGCGCTAAATTAATATATTCATCGCAACAAACCGAGAGAGTGTGTTTGCCGCCCGCAGGAAAAAAAAGGGTGAAAACCACCCGATGTGGAAAAGAAGTTCCACCGACCCGTAAAAGTATTCGTTTCCCGTTAAGAAAGTTCGTTCCCGGGAAAAGCGTTTCTTCTTGATGGTTTGAGGGGGGGAAGGAGCTGGTAGCGAAACTTCAAATAATGTTAAACGGTCAAATTACAGGCCGGGCACAATCACTACACCGAAAAATACGTGTACCAGACGAGATCATTGACCTTTACGGATGCGCCTCGAATGCACTTTTATGAAAGTTGAAACAGTGCAAGGGACAGAGAGTGAGACAGAGAAAGCAGCGGGAATACGAGGTTGTGAGGCCGGTTTCTTCCAGAGACCCTTAGGATAAGACGAGCGCCACCAAAAGAGAGAAAGAGAGGTGGTGGTCGTGGGTGAATCGCAACCACACATAAACAAACAAACACTGGTGACGAAGAACGCAACAACAGTTAGAGAACGTGCCGGTAGGGCATGAAAGAGGAGACGCAACACGAGGTAGTAGCATCGAAGACGATAAACATATCACCCCACTCTTCAACGGACCTGTGAGGGGAGCGAGGCGAGAGAAGAAGCTATGTCGTGAGCCATCGAAAGGTCGTTTATTCAAATCGGGCTGTCGGAACCGCGCTGTCGGAGTTCGATAAGGCAGAGTTCCGACGTCGTGCAACCGCAGCCAATTTGTTCCGTAGACATCGATACACTTGTGGGGACGTTTATGAGTAGCAGCGGAAAGAGCCGAACACAAGAACTTTTCGGACTGGAAACAGTACACCAGACAGAAGTCATCAACAAAACAAGATTGAGAACGATTTCGAAATGTCAGCTCAGCTGTTTCTTGGGATTGTGTGTGCAAACTTCAATATTGGAATTTGTGTGGTAGCAAAGTCGTTGTGGTGACAATACTGATTCGATCTTGTTAGGGACTTCATTTCAACCTTTGTGAAAACATCTAAACTAATACTGGAGATGTATCGAAGCTATACAGATTCAAAGACCTATCGGTGTCTAGAATCAAGAGACTTTGAACACTTTGTTTATAATGTCTAACTAGTCTAGCTCTAGATTGAGATCAATTTCTGGTGACTTCATCCAACCTTTACAGATGTATCTCAAATTATATTACTTCGTAGAAAAATAGATACGGAGGCTTAAATCTGGAATCTGAAGATCTTAGGTACCTACTAGGCAAAAAACTCCTGAAAGTACAAGAAAACCTTAAGTAGTTATGATGTCCAAAGTTCTAAGATGCTCAACAAGATCAAGCTTACCGGTTATTCTAACAACTTTTCATTGTGCATCAACAAGCGGCTCTAACGAAAACAAAAACCCAAAGCCCACCACCAAACAATAATTACCTTAGGCCAGCACTACCACCGTACGTTTGTTTGGTGAATGCTTGTTAGCAATGCAAATGCAGCCCCAGATAAACGGCTTGTGGGTGCGTCATCCACCGATGGTAAAAAAAAAACAGCAGCAACACTAACTGCATCAAGCTTATTTGCATCTTCGACCACCCGAGCGTACGGAAGATGCAAGTTGCAGTTGCTGCTGTTGCCGATGGCATTGGGTAGATAACTTTCTTTACGCTAGAGCGTCCGTTGGGATTCGTTCTTCTCTTTGCAAGCTGCTACATCTCTTGCTGTCCATTCTCTCTGCACATCATGAGAACACGTGGTGCGTGTACTATCTGCGAGTGTTTGGTTTCTAATTGGTCACCGATTATGCTCTCGTGTACCTTTGGATGGCCCGTGCCAGCGTTCAAAATTATCTACCAAACTATCTGCATGTAGCACACTTCTTAGACTGCGTAGCTGTAGCTGTAGATGATGATGACCGTGACATGAAATGGTAACCGAGCCACTTCCGCTATCTGCGAGTGTTTGGTTTCTAATTGGTCACCGATTATGCTCTCGTGTACCTTTGGATGGCCCGTGCCAGCGTTCAAAATTATCTACCAAACTATCTGCATGTAGCACACTTCTTAGACTGCGTAGCTGTAGCTGTAGATGATGATGACCGTGACATGAAATGGTAACCGAGCCACTTCCGAGCCGGCCCCTCTTCAGGTGCGGCCGTCAATGGACGTACGACAAATTGTCGTTTGCCACCGGCGTCGTAGTAGCTGTAATTTGATTTAATGACTCGCGCCACAACGATTAGACGCATGTTTTGTTCGTGACGTCCAGTGTGCAATTACTTGTTCAGAAATGGATGTGTGGTTGTCCATTTTGGGTCGCACATCTTTGCGCTGGAAGATGCTCGAACGGAAAGGTCACACGTGCGGGCTGAGTGGACGGACTGAAGTGCAGTTAGTTCCAACAAAACCTTAATCGAGCAGAGCTCTTTAAGACGACATTCAAATCAATTTCAAATCTGAAGTCATTTCTTTCAAGATTAATGAAATCTCGTACATTAAACCATGCATTAAATAGCTGAGCAATTGTGTTGATTCCCGGCCATTTGTATGGGAGGTAGTTTTTTTCTCTCCCTCCATTAATGTCCAGACATTCTCCCGATGTCCCCCCCTGTTGCCGTTGCTGCGTGTCAGCCTTCGCATCACGTAAATCATAACCCGGGGGTTCCATTCTAAGGTTTCATCGGTTCAGTCTCCCAAATCCTATAAGTACCAGCCCCTAGTCTGACCTAGATTTCCGTGTGCTTCGCTGCACACGATTAAGGCTAGTCTTCCTCATTGGTGGTTGCCTGGTTGGTTGACTCGCTTGCTGGCTGGCTGGCTGGACGCATCATATTGATTTCCGCCACGAATTAAATGTACATCAAACGAGCCAGGGGTTTGAGCCGAGCAGCACTACTGGGACCGGTGGGATCCCGGTGGGAATCTTTGACGGTGGGAATTGTTAGGTACGGGGCTGCACGCTATCGACGGAGACACTCCGACACAGGGCAGGAAGGAAGGAAGATCTCTTAATGGTCCTGTGGGAAGGGGAAGAACGTTTATGCTAAGCAGCATAAAACGTGAACTGCCCAGTGTAAGTACCGGTTTGTTCGTTGGCTAGCGAGTGGTTTGCCTGGTCATTAAAGATCAATCAGTGTGGAATGGTAGATTTGTGTCGAAGTGGCGCAACAATTGGAACTATGTTTTTCTGCGTTCCACCAAGAAGGAAATCACATACTAAATTTGTCCAACTATTTATACGAGCATAGCTTTCATGATGATGGTAAGACTTGGTGGAGAACTTCCTAGAAATAATTAAGTTCGCATTTCCGTCGCCGCTTACGTCAGATTTATTGGCGAGCAATCAAATCGTCTAAATTCTTGAGAAGAAACTCGACCAACTTTTGAAGGTGGAATTTCTTGGCCATGGTCATCGAGGACTTACCGAGCGTTGGCGGGCCCTTGACTTCCCCGATCACGTCCTTCTGGTCAGTGACCAGTAGTTGCACGCCCGTGTACTACAAGCAATTCACGTTTTATCGCTTGATTGGTTTAGGGCCGCGCCCCTGACTTTCGCCAACGCCAATGTCCGCGCCGACAGATTTCTCGTTGCGGCAAAACGCCCAAATACCACCGACAACACGTCGGGGTGGGAAAACTTGAGTCTGCACGCACGCCTGTTAGGACTACAAAATTGCATTTGATCGAAAACCCCGCAGAGCACCCGAGTTCGTAGCTGCTCCAAGTTCACACTGTACGATCGTGGTGGGATCGGGTTTTCGTGTAAAACAAGCAGCCGGCTAGTATTAGACGAAACCGATTAAGCGGGTCATGGTGCCGAAGAAGTGTTGTAAGTTGGGTGGAAAAAAAAGGAAAACATACCACGCACTTGCACAGTCATTGGCATCGGGAGATTGATGAGAAAAAAAGGGAGAGTGAAAGAAAGCCGGCTTATGACACCTTTCTGCTTGTAGTCAACAAACCCCGGTTCGCTGTATAGATTGATTCGTTCTGCTGTGGAGGTTTTTTTCATCAACCTAACACCAACCATGCAGAAGCAGACGGGGAGACACGGACCCGAACGATCCGGTACATGAACATTTAATTATTTATTTGCTTTTCGGTGATCGAGCCCCTTGAGTGGGGTCTTTTTAACCCTCATTATGGTTGGCCGATGGATCAGAGACACTGGACACACAATGCAACTTCGTCATCCTTCCCTTGTTTGACCGCATCCTATAATCAGCGTTGAACACTATGATCAGTCCGTCTGGCGGCACACATCGAGCAGATACCTCCGAAAAGGAAGTCGAGTGTGAGGGTGCGTGACTTTATGATCTAATGCGATGATTTGGATTGATGTGATTGATGTGAAGAGTTGGGACTAGGCAGGCATTATTTCGACACAGTTCGATGAACATTTCCGAGTCTCGCATACGCGTACAGTTTAGTTAAATGAGAAGAACGTTTCGAAATAATCCGGTTACATATCTTCAACTTGTCTTACACGATAGTGCTTTCTTCCAACGTTTCTTTCCAAGGCGTAAGTCAAAAGTAAACGAACCTCGTTAGATTTAGATACGCAAACAACCCATTAATTAGTCCCGATTTCCACGTGTTGGTCTCTCACCCTTCCCGGATACCGATTTCCGATGGAAAAAAAAGCATGCTGCATGCTGCCAGCCTCTCTTACCGAAGCTAATTACCCAGCAAACGCACCGCACTCGGTGTGCCCGTAAAGACTCTATTCCGGTGGCGCCGATTGCGCTTGCGCCCTGCGTCCATTGCAAGAGAGCGAGATACGCATGTTGATTAAATAGTTTGAATGTGTTTCCTCAGCATCCATCCGTTGGATGGTGTTGCTTCCCGAGGCGCTAGAGTTACACGTTTCGCTCCTTTTTTTTTGTTCTTCTGCCAATCATGGGTTTTGATGAAAATTTCCCTTTTTCTTTCGAACCTTTTTTCCCCCATTTGATTGGAAACAGCACCGAACACGGGTAGGAACTGTTTTAAAGTAGCATTTGACGTGGTAATCTCTATTTTTTTATTTGAAGCGATTGAAGGTATTCAGGAAAAGGCTTTTCCCTATGCTAAAGAGATGGAAATTGATTGGTTTTCCATATGCTTTTCATGACGTTTTATTTCACAGGAATAAAAGGTAACGAAAAGAAGTGTGAAAGTTCTTTTTTGTATTATGTAAAATTATTTTCCACTAACTACCCTATCAAGCTCGTTGTTAATTGAATTTTCTTCTCGAATGATCTCCACCTGAAGTTCAAATTTGCATGCACAATTTTTTGTCTCTTAGAGAGAGCTGATTTGTCGATCGGCGATGCGTGTGTTTAATTATGCCTGTTTATGTTTTCCTTTCATTCGCGTGTGTGTGTTTCCCATCCTTAAGCCTATCAGCGTCAACTCACGCGCTATCATGTGCGCCAAGCCCTTTTTAACGCGCCGTCGATTGGTTTCGTTTTAACGGTTCAATCCACTCGATTGCTTTCATGCGGTTTTGTTTGTTTTTTCTTCTTCAAAAGCGCGGTGATGATCCGCAGGAACGCTCATCTTCAAGATTATGTGCACACCCACCCGCTCGAGAGCACGCTCCTTTCACTCCAGAGCTTCAGTCGATCGGAGTTGAAGTGTTGAAAAGGAAAATCTACGGAACACACATTAGAAATGGTGCGCCGTGTTGTTATGCACCAACATTAGCCATCCAGCTCACCATCAAGAGTGGATTAAATCATCTTTTTATAAAATCATTTGAGTTTTCGATGATGATTATGATTTTTTTTGGTGAGAGAGATCCAAGCAAGGATACCTCCTCAAGAACAGATGTGACACACGAGTTTCTTTTTATTCAACCCTCCAGAAGAACACGCGCGCTCAACGAGAGCGACCGTTTTTCCGAGAGTTTCGAAGCTTGATGTTTATGTTGTTTCACCCACAACACCTTCCCACCAAGAAGATTGAGCAAAAAAAAACGAGTGCCCCAAAGATAAACACTCATCCAGTGGAGTTGAGCCGAGCGGGCACGTGTTGCAGGGCCGTATTACAACGAAAGCGATGGAGCGTTCTGCTTTCTTTCTTGCTTTTGGTCCGTATAAGGGTGTGATTGCGATGTTTTGTCTTTGACCGGCAGCATAAACCTTGGCACGTTCCGTGTGTCGAGATTATGCTGGTAAATAACGAACAGGAGGCAGAAACACGGAAGGCATGTGCCAAAAACAGTAAACAAATTTTAACCGGCCACGCGTGAACGTGTGTGTGAGCAGGTTTGGGTGTGTTTCTGTAGTATTTTGGAATGTTTTTCAGTGTTTTGTGTCTTGTGCTTTGCTAACTTGTTGTGCAATATGTTGTGCTTTACAATTTTAACTTTGTATACATGTATTGTATTGTATTGTAACATTTTTCCTTTAGTGTTTTGTTTTTTTTATTTTGTTATTTACTTTTTTAAACTCTGTGCTTCTAAATTTACACTTTAGTATATTTTTTTACGTATTTACCATTAGTTTATGCGTTATTTTGGAATGTTTATATATTATTTGTCTACTACTTTGTATTGCTAGGTTTAAAATTTGAATTTTATTATTTATTTGATGTTTTTCTTTCACTTTATTTTGTCTTTTCATATTTTTTAAAATTTGTTTTATACATTTTGTTAATGTATGGATTGTCATGAGTGTAGCTTGCTAATCATGCTAATTTTTGTATCACATTTTCCACGTTTTTGCTACATTTTTGATTACTTTCGTAAAATATTTTTGTCTACTATTATTTATTATTCTGTTTTCTATTGTTT
The DNA here is from genome assembly GCA_002091835.1 of Anopheles maculatus. Lineage (NCBI taxonomy): Eukaryota > Metazoa > Arthropoda > Insecta > Diptera > Culicidae > Anopheles > Anopheles maculatus. The sequence continues at coordinate 80,288 of KZ063073.1, forward strand.
TTGTTCCTTTTTCGTACGCAAATTTACTATG